>JAKSZT010034205.1:298896-375318 GCA_026826555.1 Tolypeutes matacus | reverse complement strand
AAGAAAGAAAGAAAGAAAGAAAGAAAGAAAGAAAGAAAGAAAGAAAGAAATTAGAAGGGGGTGAGGAAAGAGGAAAGAAAAGCAAGAGACAACTAATAAACAAAGAAAAACCAAACAACAATACAAGCAAGCAGTCAAACAAAGCTAAGGATTAACAATGTTCCTTCTTGGGCCCTTGTGGAACCTCTCAGCCTGCATGTGTTCATCAAGCAATTAACCTGCAAGGTTCTATTTGCAGGTTTTGAGACAGATTTCAGCTATTAAACTAAATTAAAATAAAAATTCATTTTTTTTTTAAAGTGACTGTTTTTTTTGTTTGTTTGTTTATTGCGAAATAAGGGACTCCAAAAAAGTCCTCTTCTAGACTATGCCCTTCACCGAGGGGACCCTCAATAGGCTCGTGGAAAATAACCAAGCATTTCCCAAATTCTGGCCTCCCTGGGGGAGCTGAAGCTCTGATGCTTCTCAGTGCAGAATGATACAACTTACTGACTCTGCTCCCTCTGGAGCCAAGCTTCAGTGTCACTGGGCTGCTGGGCAAATCAGGCTTCCTCAGTAGATTTGTCTCTCCTCTTAGCCTGACGCTGCTTCAAGCCGATTTGTCTGATCCCCAAAGCTATGAGGGGATCCAGGCAGCGAAATCCACAGAAAGGAAACCCCTCTCCACCTTCTGTCAGAACCTTCCTACTCTTGGAGAATTCTCCCTCTTACCGTGTTGCCGGTGGGAGTTGGGGCATATCTCTGGGCACCTATGTAAATCAACTTCCTCAGCAGATTCACCACACCCCTTTGCCTGGTGCTTATTCAAGCAAGCTATTTTATTTCCCAAAGCTGCAAGGGGTTCCAGGTAGCCAAATCCACAAAACGGAAACCCCTTTCAACCCTTCACCAGAACCCTCCTACTCTCAGAGAATGCTCCCTCTCACCGGGTTGCCAGCGGGAGTTGCAGCTCAAACCAGCCATTTTCCCTGAGGGTGGTGTTCAGCCATCTGTGTTAACCACCACAGGCAGGGTTAAAACCCTCAAATCACTCCCGAGAAATCCATGTCATTGTGCTCCCTCTAGATAGATGTCCCCAAGGTTCTCGCTCTGTGTGCCTACAGCACAGATCCCTGGGTAGGTCCCTGTCCCCAGTCAGCCATCCTCATAGAGCGAGTCAGCGAGTACCTTTCTAAACCAACACCATCTTGCCTCCCTCACATCAACACATTGTTTTAATATTACATAATTATTATAACTCATGAGAGAACGTTCTCAAATTTGTTCTGTTAACCACACTCCATCTTCCTCCAATGGATTCTCTGAGTTATTCAGTCTCATACTTTTTACATTCTATTCAAAGTGTTCATTCAGTGGCTCCCATTTTCATTAGGGTTAGGCCATCACCATCTCTGGCAGTTTTAGAATGTTTTCTATAATCCAAATGGAAAAATGTGTGGAAATGAATAGAAATGGTGATAGCATATCATAGGACTTGTAATGGGTAGCGCTAACATATTGACATCATAGTGGTTTGTTTCTGTTATTTTCTTTTTGTGTGTGTGTAATGAAAATGCTCAATTGAAGTGGTGAATGCACAATTCTGTGATTATACCAAGTGCCATCGATTGTTCTCTTTAGATAAACTGTATGGTTTATGAACAAAATATAGGGTGGGTTGGGAGAAAAATACCTGAAATATAAGATATGGACTATAGTTAATAGTAATATTTAGACTATGCTCTTCCATAATATTTTACTAATATTTCACACAGGACATGATACTGTATGATTTTATCCATGTCTGTTTTGTAAGTTCACAAATTTCATTATACATTTATTATTTATGTATGATCATGTATGGATGATCTACTTCAAAAAAGTTATGGAAAAAAGGCATAAACTTACACAATGGATTTTTAAAAAATAAGCCATCTTTATGCTGTCCAAAAAAGACTCACCTCAGATGTAAGGACGCAATCAGTGAAATGTAGGGAGAAAGATATTACATACAAAAAGTAACAAAAACTATCTGTAGAAGCAATGCTAATATGAAACAAAATAGATTTTCAATGCAAAACTGTTATAAGAGATAAAGATTATTATATATTAATAAATGGGACAATTCACCAAGAAGAAATAACTCTAACATTTATGCACCAAACCTGGGTGCCGCATGATACATGAGATACACATTGGCAAAACTGAAAGGAGAAATAGATATCTCTACAATAATAGTTGGAGACTTCAATACACCACTCCCAGCATTGGACACAATATCTTGACAGAGGATAAATAAGGAAACAGATAGCTTGAATAACATGATAAATGAATTAAATAGATATTTATAGAGCATTACATCCCAAAACCCCAGAACATACATTCTTTCAGGAGCTCATGAATTCTTCTCCAGGATAGACTATATGTTGGATCACAAGACAGTTCTCAATAAATGTAAAAAAGATTTAAATTATTTAAAAAACACATTCTCTGATAATAATGGAATGAAGCTGGAAATGAGAATGCATGGAAAAAGGGAAATTCAAACAGATGGGATTAAACAATACACACTTAAATAAGCAGTCATCGGAGAAGAAATTGAGAGAAATAAATAAACATCTTGAGATAAATGAAAATGAGAAGAAAACATATCAAAGCATTTGGTATACATTGAAGGCAGTGCTGAGATTGAAATTTATAGCCCTTAATGCTTATATTAAAAAAGGTGAAAGGTCTAAAAAAAGAAGACTTATCTGTACACCTGGAGGCAATAGAAAAAGAATAGTAAACTAATCACAAACCAAGTTATAGGAAGGAGAAAATAAAAATCAGAAGAGAAATAAACAAAATTGAAAGGAAAAAAATAGTAGAGAGAATGAACAAAACCAAAAGTTATTTCTTCTTGATCATTTTTAAAATAGAAAAAGCCTTAGCTAGACTGACAAGAGAGGATGCAAATAAATGAAATCAGAAAAGATAAGAGGGAATTACCTCTGACCCTTCAGGATTAAGGTAGATCATAAGAGGAGACTATAAATAACTGCACACTGATAACCTAGACAATGTAAACAAAATGGACAAATTCCTTGAAACACATGAAAAGTGTGTTCATGTACCAGGATTCGCCAAAACCTTTGAGGGAGCACACAGAGATAAGAAAGAAGAACTTGGTAAGGATGTCAGACTTTCCACCACACTTACCATGCTCTAGTTTCATTCACGTTTCTTAGACCTAAATTAATTCTTTTACTGAGATATTATTATATCAGTTAAATCCTGTCCATGCACATTACTGAATTAATTTAAAAACAGGAATTTTCTGGTAAGGCTTCAAAATGCGTTATGTTGTGTTTTGTCTGAGTACTTTTTATGCTGAAATAAAGAAAATTTTTTTTTAATTTTTTTTATTTGACTTTGATAGCACTGTGGGTATATTTTTAGAAATGACTATCTCATTGCATATATCATAAAATATTTTCCAATGAACTGATAAGATTTAAGATCTTTGTGACAAAAGGTTGGGATCTTTTGGAAAGCGTATATGGTTGGATGAAAGAAAACTGACCATGGCAATGTCACCACTTGTGTAGAAGTTGAAACCATTTGCTTTAGAGAAGATTATCAAGTGACTCACAAAAATCCTAGGATCGGGAAGCGGCTGTGGCTCAATCAGTAGGGCTCCCGTTTACCATATGGGAGGCCCCGGGTTCGGTTCCCAGGGCCTCCTGGTGAAGGCAAGCCTGCCCACACGGCGTGGTTAGCTGACCCAGCGAGCACAAGCAGCAAGGGGGGATAAATGAATAAATAAATAAAATCTTAAAATAAATAAAAATAAAAAATCCTAGGATCACCAGGGAGACCCACTTAAAGTATATGCCAGTCGACCCCAAATCAAAATGAAATTTAACCTATGGTGCATCAACAGTGTCCAGTCATAACCCTCGCTCCTTCCCACCCCACCCATTATTTCCAATATTCCCACTGGGCACCCACTCCCAGAGAGCAGAAAGGAAGGAGGATATTTTTAAGGTCAGTTTCTCTGCTGCTTAGGAGCCGTTGGACATGGAGACTATCAAAATGATTTGGTGAATGTGGGGAACAGAGCCAAGGACTGACTCTAGGGAGACCTCCTTGTAGGGGCTGGCAGAATTCCAACAGCCTGAGAAAGAGCAGGCCCCACCTGGCCAGAAAAGTCTCATATCTATACACTTGAGATACCATAGAGGGACACTTGGAAAGGCATACCATGGCTCCAGAAACAATATCACTGAATACATTAGAGAGGAGATTTTCCTTGGAGGAGAAGGGGGAGGGGCCAGAGGACAATGAATCACATCTAGGGCATCCCAGGAGCCCAAGGTTCAATCAGAGGGGAAGATGGGAAATTTTATCCGGAGCCAATCATGTCCCTGCAGCTGATGGCATCTTGATTATGTCCAATGATGCATAGAGAGGGAAAACTCCCACAGGCTTATAAAGTGGCACTGGGTCCCATTCTGAGCACTCCAGGGAGCCCTGAAGCTGTGCTTTTTTGTGCCTTCAGATCAGGAACCTACCAAACAAACAAATCTACACTGCTCAGGCTCGGGGATGCTCCCAGCTCCACCATGAAGCCCATCTGTGCAAGAAAATCCCTGAACTCAGCTCCACGCCATTACCACAGCAGAGCACAGGTCAGCATCATCTCATAGAATGGGTCAACACTCAGGCAGGGCTAAGAGTGGCATCAGCAGACGATGCCAAATGAGAAGCTCATTGAAGCACCATGGTTTGGCAGGTTTCATGGAGAATAGTATTGACTAAATGCTTGTTGGGGGGACTTTCTGGCTGGCTGAGTACATATCTGATGCAGGTGAATAAGTGGCCCGATAGGCAGCAGAACAAGTAGCTCCAACTGGGGTTTTGGACATGCCCCAACTTTTCTGCGTGCTAATCACTGGACTAGTCAGGACAGGGAAGTTTGGCAAAGAGGAAGGTGGCAAGGGAACACCCTCTATGTGCCAGCTACCATATTTTCTAGTCCACAATCATGATATATCCTGACTCGGAATTGTGCTTCTCTTCTGACCATTGGGACTGCATTACTGACCATCGATTGGGTTGGGTCACTGAACACCAGAGGAGAATGTCACAGGAAGATCAGTAATTGCCTACTGGCTCAGGTTCCTCCTCAAATCTTCTCTGAACTTTGAGGGCAAGGAAGCAGAAGCACTCATGGCAGAGGAAGCATCCCAGAAATGATTTCTGGGGAGGAGACTGTGGATTGAGGTCTTCAACTACTAATTGTTTCCATTTCCTGGAGGGGAATTTCCATGGTGGTAGGTTTTCAGTGCACAATGGCCTTTGCAGCCTCCCTTACTGACCTCCAAACAGGGGCCAGATGCCCCATCTGCCTGGATTTCCTGAGAGACCCAGTGACCATTGACTGTGGCCACAACTTCTGTTGCTCATGCATCACCCAATGTTGGGAAGATCTGCAGGACACAATCCCCTGTCCAGTCTGCCTCCAGCACTGCCTTGACAGGAACTTTAAGAGGAACACCCAATTATGCCAAATGACTGAAATTGTGAAGCAAATTCCCATCAGGAGGAAGAAAAAGAAATGGCAGGAAAAGAAACTCCAGTGTGAGAAACACAGTCAGCTAGTGACCTTGTTCTGTGAGAAGGGCCTGGAGCTACTGTGTCCTCAGTGCAGGGGCCCCTCTGACCACCAGGATCACCACGTGATAACCCTTGAGGAAGCTGCAGCTACTCAGCAGAAGAAGCTCAAAAGCTACATTGATCCTCTGAAGAAGCAAATTGAATATGCTGAAAGAGATCTGGAAACACAAGTCTCAAAATCATTTGAATTGAAGGGGAAAGTAGAAAATCTTAAGCTTGAAATACACTCGGATCTTGATAAACTTATGCAGTCACTGAGAAATGAGCAGGATGCCATTCATTTGGCATTAATGATGGAGGAGAGGGATATTGAAGGAAAAGTGATTGAAAATCATAGGCAAATTTCAGAGCATATTTCCATCCTAAAGAACGTCTGCAATGAAATAACAGAAAAGCATGTGCAGTCGAAACTGGGCTTCCTGATAGATATTGACAGCATCTACAAGAGCTATGAGAACCTGAAAACCCCAGCAGTGTTTTCATGTGAACTGAAGAAAGAGAGCTGTCTTCCTCCACAATATTTTGGCATGCAGAAAATTATCAACATGTTCATGGTAAATTTGTCACTAGACACTGAAACTGCTCACCCCAAACTCATGATCTCAGAAGACAGAAAAAGCATGACATATGGAAAGAAGGAAACAAACTTTCCATACAGTCCCAAGAGATTTGCTTTCCACCCAGCTGTACTAGGTTCTGAGGTATTTGATTGTGCCAGGCATTTCTGGCAGGCAGAAGTGAGAGGCACAGGGGAATGGTCTTTGGGGGTGTGTAAAGACTCTTTCTCTCAAAATACCATTCCATCAGCATTGCCGAGGGACGGATGTTGGCAAATCCAGCAGTGGACAAATACTCCTGGCATCTTGAATGCAAAGAAACTCATATAGATTGGCATTTTCCTGGATTATTAGTTGGAAGAGGTATCATTTTATAACATGTGTAACAGAACCCATGTTTACACCTTCACTGATACTTTTACAGAAACACTTAGGCCTTGTTTCTCCACTGGACCTACTTCTAACTCTCTGACCCTATGTGTAATCACTGATGAATGAGATGAATGACACACAAACTGGAAGACTGCTCATAGCTTGAAGTATTTCCTCGCTGTGTTCACGCAAGAGTTTTAGGATATTGTGGAATGATTGTTTAAAGTTTTAGATATTCTGCTTTTGAGGATTGAAGGGTTTTTCACTTTTCCATCAGCAGAAGAATCTTATTGTTTGTACCTCACTTCAATGACGAATGCAAATATGCTTAGTTTTACAACTTATGCATTTTGATTGATTTTTTTTAGGAAATCTTATTTTAATTTATTTTTTAATACATATATATATTTTTAGTGTGTAACCACTCATATTGGCCAAAATCTACATGGAATCAAATTTTCTGTTCAGTGCCAGTCTGCTTTCCAGTTCACCAGCCCCCAAATCCTTCAGATTCGATGCTGGTATTTTGACACCCTTATGACATCAAATCTTAATATTTTACTTTCCTTTGAACCTTCATTAATTTTGCTTTATAATGGAAGACAAACTTCTAGTGGGAGGGTCTGCATACTTTTGTGAGATGAGTTCCTACAAATTTGATAGTTTTTGTTCTATTGTAAATGATATGCATGCTTTAATGCCTAGTAATCTGGGGTGTTAGAGGATATCCAGTCATGAATAATTTGAAATCCCTTGGTCTGGCTTAAAATGTGCAAAATAGATCATGTGATTCACCTTCCGCCTTCCAAACCCATCCATCTGACCCATAAACCAGATCTTGTACTAGGATTCACCAAAACCTTTGAGGGAGCACAAAGCAATAAAAGAAATAGAAAATATTGAAATTTAATTTCAAATTTCACTCTGTTCTTTTTTCTGAGAGGAATGGTGAGTGCCCATTTAAACTGATGCCCCCTTGCCATTTCCTCCTAGCATTTATGTTTTATATAAAGGAAAATCCTTATACTATTCCCTGAATGTATCACTATTATTATCAAGTGCCAACATGTTCTTCTGTTGCACATCTCTACCCTGTGCTCTATAGCTCCCTGGTAGTGACTAATGTGCTTTGTTTTCTTTTTTTTTTTTTTTTATTGATGACTACCCTTTAGACTAATGTGCTTTGATTCTTGCCTTCTGGACTTATATTTAAACACCATAGTTAGTGGACATGTAAGAAATTTATTGAATATATAAATGAATGATCTGTGAGTGAATGGAACAGCAAGCAGTTATGGTCTATATTAACATAAATCTGCTGAGAAAAATCAGAGGTAGAGGTGCAAATTCAATGGCTTCCTTCACATGGGTATTTGCTAAAAGCATGTATCTTGGATGAGATTACTAATGGATTCTCAAATATTAGTTTCACCTGTGAGATTTATTCAAACTGTATCCAGGACCCCCCAAAAGCAAAGCTCAAATAAATTCCTCTTAAGAGAGCCTAATGAATCCCATTGTTTGGATTGCCCAATCATAGCCCCACCCTCTCCAATACACCTATAGTGCCCTCATCTCCAGAATGGACAGGAAGGCAGGAAAGAAGTTTCAACTGTGAGGCTTTCTGCTATGTGTGACCTTGTAGAAGTTGAAAACTATTGGAAATAATCAGTGAATCTAGAAGACAGAGCCTAAGACCAACTGTGAATAAACCTTCTTTAGTGGCAGTATTAAAACATATGAGAAGGATCATGCCATGTTGGTTAGTTAAGTCACTCATCATCTTGCCTAAGATGAAAAACTGGAGATTTTTCAATTTATTCAATGCAGGCAGAAACCCCATCATTGATTGAATTAGTCAGTGGGATTTCTTGGCAGGAATAGAATGAGGTGGGAACAAGGTACAATGAGTCAAGTTTTCCCTGTCCTCCATTCAGGGGATGCATTCAGAGAGGAAGATGGGATATGTCACAAAAAACCTGTCATTTCTCTGCTGTCAGTTGCTCCTTGTGTCTGTCCAATGAAACAAAATAAGGGGAACTCCAACATTATAAAGCCACATTAGGCCATATATAGACCTTAACAGTGAACCCAGAAGTTGTACTGTCTTGTGTCTTTTAACAAGGAAGTCATGTCTTATCTCCACTAAGAGAGCAGCCTATAGTTCTCAATGCCTTCCTGACCAATGGATGTAAGGGTAGCTCCCGAATCACCTCTAGCAACAAATTATAGCAGAATGTCTAATTAAGTCATGTGCTGTTTGACTTAGGTGAGTGGAGATTCAGGGAAAGGGCTCTAGACTTTGGCTGGGCCTGAGCTGGGGGGTAACCATATTGAAAAGAAATTGGTGAGCTCTTTTATGTTATTTTTTAAATATCAATTATATTGTTAAGATATAGATAGATGTATATATAAATAAATATTAATATATATTTATTTATGTTTATATACTAAAATAAAATTGAATTTTTATATTATACTAATATATGTAAGCACTTATCTTTATTTAGTTTCCATTTTTAACCTTTTAACTTTTATTAGGTACTTTTTTTTTATTATATAAGAATCAGAGTAGACCGGGGGCCAAGATGATGTTAGTGTAGGAGGGCACACACTGCAAGCTCCCAGAGCAAGGCGGATTGTGGACGGGGTCCTGCCCAGCGGTCTGTGCTGTGAACATCTGGAATGAGAAGCTTGGGACATCTATCTGCGAGGATCAAGGACGTGGACGGAACTGTAGAGATTCGTGAGTTTTAAGCCTGCCGGTGGTGGCTGAGCACCACGGTTAGGGAGGAAAAAAAGGTAAAATGGCCGGTTGGAGCCGCAAGTGGGGTGAGAAAGTTTATTTTCTGGGGATTTGGCTGCCTGGAGCCCCTTGGAACTTGGGTGAACAGAACAGCTGGAGTGAATCGGCACCTGGTAGAGGGGAAGGGTGATTCTGTTCAGGGGAGGGAGTTGATTTGCCTAGCTGCCCAGGGAAAAGCCCCGGGTCACCAAGGAGCCAGGAAGAGGGGACACTCGCCAAAAGAGGGAGGGTTCTGTTGGAGGACTGGAAAAGGAATTGTTTTTTTTTTGCCATTGATCTGGCTGCCTGGACTGCCCCATAGCTTTGGAGAACAGATAAGCCCACCCAAAGCAGCATCAGGTTGAGAGGAGAGGCGAATCTGCAGTCAAACTGATTTACATACCAACCCAGTGACACTGGTGCTCGGCTCCAGAAGGGGTGGAGTTGGCCATCTTTAGCATTCTGCACTGACTAACATCAGAGCTACAGCTACCCTGGGGAGTCAAGGAAGTGGGATGTGCTTGATTAATTTCCATGAGCCCAGCTAGGGTCCCTTCCATAAGGGGGCTGGTCTAGAGGAGGAATTATTTTGGGTCCTGTATTTCACCATAAAAAAAAAAAAAAAAAAAAAAGGTGAGAAGGTCACTTCAGCAAATGAAAAATAAATTCTTTTTAATTTAGTTTAATAGCTAAAAGCTGTTTCAGGACCTGCATATAGAACCCTGCAGGGAAATTGATTGATAAACACAAGCAGGCAGAGAGGATCCACGTGGGCCCTAGGGGAATAATTGACCCTCTTTAGTTCTGTTTGACTGCTTGCCTGTGTGGATCTTTGATTTTTCTGTTTATTTCTGCTCTATTGTTTTCTTTCCTCTTTCCTCCCCCGTTTCTTTTTTCTTTCATTTTTTAAAATTAGGTGCTGCTAGATTGTCACCTCTTTGCTGTGCTTCTTCTTCAGTAATTTCCCACTCACTGTCTATATAGATTTTGTATTCCAAACTATCACTTATCCTTCCTTCATCTTTCTGCCTTCTGCTTTCTGGTGTGGCTCTTAGATACAACATTTTCTCATAGGCCCAGATCTTAAGGGTGTCAATTTCTATTCCACCTATTTTTTTCTTCTTTTTTTTAGTATTAACTTTTTCCTTCCAGCCCTTTCTTTACTATATCTCCACCTCCTCATAATTCTAGCCTTCTAAGTCACTATATATATATTCCCCCATTTGTTTTCCCAGTCCATTGTAGGAACTCCACTTTTTAAACTATTACTCTACATTGCCTACACAAGTTAAATATTCATCTCATAAAGTCTCATTTGCCCCTCTTCTAAGTTTTATCAATATTACTATTATCCTTCTGCCTTCCTTACATCTTTTGATTCCTCTGGCCCTTAATCTTTTGCCTTCAAGGGAACATAGAAAGAAGCAATGAAATAAAATACGAAGAAGATGTGCCAAAGAGAAAACTTAACTCACACGCAAAACCACCAGTTAAATAAAACTCTAAATCATAGAGAAAAGCTAAACAACTGAACAAACCCATCAAGATAATATGATGACCAGAGGGCAATAAAATAGTACAAATGACTCTGAGAAACAGGAAGACATGGATCAGTCCAATGAACAAATTAAAAACCAGGAAGTGATGCAGAACATCGAACAACTAATCAAAGCTATCCAAACAAATATCATGTACCAACTTAAAGAAGTGAAGGAAGAGATTAAGGATATAAAGAAGACACTGGGAGAACATACTGAAGAAATTGTAAACATGCCTAAAAAGATAATGGATATGATGGTGAACAATGGCAAAATCCAAGAAATCAAAAAGACGCTGGATTCACATAATAGCAGATTTGAACAGGAAGAGGAAAGAATTAGTGATATGGAAGACAATACAGCCGAAATCAAAGAGATAGTAGAACAGATAGACAAAAAGATAGAAAAAATCCAGCATGGACTCAAGTAATTAACTGATAACACAAAACACACAAACATTCGTATTATGGGCATCCCAGAAGGAGAAACCAAGGAGTGTTTAAGGAAATAATAGCTGAAAACTTACCAACTTTATTGAGAGAGATGGATGTGCAGATCCAGGAAGCACAGTGCACACCAAATCCCAACAGGCCAACTCCAAGACATATACTTGTCAAAATGTCCAATGCTCAAGACAAAGAGAAAATACTCAAGGCAGGAAGAGAAAGGAGTACCATCACATACAAGGGAAGCAAAATAAGATTAAGTGCTGATTTCTCAGCTGAAACCATGGATGCAAGAAGACAGTGGTATGACATAGTCAAAATACTAAAAGAAAAAACTTCCAGCCACGAATCCTATATCTAGCAAAACTGGCATTCAAAAATGATTCAGAGTTCAAAATATTCACAGATAAACAGAAATTAAGAGAGTATGTCAATAAGAAACCAGTACTTCAAGAAATACTAAAGGAATCTCTACAAGTTGAAAGGAAAAAACAAGGGAGAGAAAGTTGTACGAGACTTTAAAAACAACTGAAAAGACAAAAAGAGGAAAAAAACAACATATGACATACATTAACCCAAAGAAAAAAATGGCTGAAATAAGAAATTCGTTACGAGTAGTAACACTGAATGTTAAAGGATTAAATTCACCAATCCAGAAACACAGATTAGCAGAATGGATGAGAAAATATGATCCATCTATATGCTGTCTACAAGAAACCCACCTTCGACCCAGGGATTCAAGGAGGCTGAAAGTGAATGGCGGAAAACCATTTTACAAGCTACAAATAGCCAAAAAGGGCAGGAGTATCTATTCTAATATCAGACAAAATAGAATTTAAATGCAAAACTATTTTAAGAGACAAAAAAGACACTACATATTAGTAAAAGGAGTAATCTCTCAAGAAGAGAGAACAATCATCAATATTTACGCACCTAATTGGGCTTCCTCAAAATACGTGGAGCAAACTCTGGAAAAACTAAGAGGAGAAATAAATGCCTCTACAATTATAGCAGGTGACTTCAACACACCACTATCACCATTAGACAGAACATCTAGACAGAGAATCAATAAAAAAACAAAGGCATTCAACAATACATTAGAAGACCTGGACTTAATAGACATATACAGAACATTACACCCAAATACAGCAGGATTTACCTTCTTCTCATATGCACATGGAACATACACCAAAATAGACCACATGCTAGGTCACAGAACAACTCTCAATGACTTCAGAAAGATTGAGATTATACAAAATAATGTCTCTGACCACAACGGAATGAAATTGGAAATCACTAAGGGCCAGAGAAAGAGGTTAGGCACAAAGATATGGAAGTTAAAAAACACACTCTTAGACAAACAGTGGGTCAAAGAGGAAATCTCAAAAGAAATCAGTGACTACCTTGAAACTAATGAAAACAACAACACAATATATCAAAACCTATGGATGCAGCGAAAGCAGTCCTGAGAGAGAAGTTCCCAGCCATAAATTCATATATTAAAAAAGAAGAAAGAACTAAGATTGAAGACCTAACTGCACAATTGGAGGAATTGAAAAAAACAACAACAAACTAAACCTAAAAGAAGTAGAAAGAAGGAATAATGACAAAGATTAGAGCAGAACTAAATGAAGTAGAGAATAAGAAAGACCTGGAAACAATAAACAAATCCAAAAGCTGGTTCTTTGAGGATATCAATAAAATTGAAAAACCCTTAGCCAGACTAACAAAGAAAAAGAGAGAACAGATACAAATACATAAAATAAGGAATGAGCAAGGGGATATCACCACTGACCCCACAGAAATAAAGAGTATCATAAGAAGATACTTTGAAAAATTATATGCCAACAAGAATGATAATTTAGAGGAAATGGACAAGTTTCTAGAAACCCACAAACAGCCTACATTGATGAAAGAAGAAATAGATGAACTCAATAGTCCAATTACAAGTAAAGAGATAGACTCAGTCATCAAAATCCTCCCAACTAAGAAGAGCCCAGGACCAGATGGCTTCACAGCTGAATTCTCCCAAACATTCCGGAAAGAGCTAACACCAATTTCTACTTAAGCTGTTCCAAAAAATAGAAGAAGAAGGTATATTGCCTAACTCATTCTATGATGCCAACATTACCCTAATACCAAAACCAAATAAAGATACCACAAGAAAGGAAAATTAAAGGTTAACTTCTCTAATGAACCTAGATGCTAAAATCCTCAAACAAATCCTTGCTAATCGCATTCAATATATCAAAATGATTATACACCATGACCAAGTGGATTTCCTCCAGGGTATGCAAGGATGTTTCAATATAAGGGAATCAATCAATGTAATACAACACATAAACAGATGGAAAGAAAAAAATCACATGATCATCTCTATGGATGCAGAAAAAGCATTTGACAAAATACAGCACACTTTCCTCATAAAAACACTGCAAAAGATAAGAATATAAGGAAACTTTCTGACTATGATGAAGGATATATATGAAAAACACAAAGCTAACATCATTTTCAATGCTGAATTCCTAAAAGCCTTCCCTCTGAGATCGGGAACTAGACAAGGATGCCCACAATCACCACTCCTATTTAACATTGTCTTGGAAGTACTTGCACAAGCACTGAGAAAAGAAAAGGACATAAAAGGCATCCAAATTGGAAAAGAAGAAGTAAACATTTCATTATTTGCAGATGACATCATCCTTTACATAGAAATCCCTGAGAAATCTACAACAAGGATTCTAGAACTTATAAAGGAGTTCAGTTATAGTGCAGGCTCTAAGATCAAAGCACAAACATCAGTAGCATTTCTGTACACCAATAATGAGCAAACTGAGGAGGAAATCAGGAAAAAAATACCATTTACAATAGTACCTAAAAGAATCAAATACCTAGGAATAAATTTAACAAAAGATGTAAAGGACTTACATACAGAAAACTAAACAACACTGTTGAAGGAAATCAAAGAAGACTAAAATAAATGGAAAAATATTCCCTGTTCATGGATAGGAAGACTAAACATCATCAAGATGTCTATCATACCCAAACTAATCTACAGATTTAATGCAATCCCAGTAAAATTCAACACTGTATTTTTTAAGGAACTGGAAAAACTAACCACAAAATATATTTGGAGAGGCAAGAGGCCCTGAATTGCCAAAGACATATTGAAAAAGAAAAATGAAGTTGGAGGTATCACACTACCTGACTATAAAACATACTACAAAGCTACAGTGATCAAAACTGCAAGGTATTGGCACAGGGATACATCTACTGACCAATGGAACCGAATTGAGAGTTCTGATATAGATCCTTGCATATACAGTTAACTGATATTTGACAAGGCAATGAAGCCCACTAAGTTGGGTGAGGATTGCCTCTTTAACAAGTAGTGCTTGGAGAACTGGTTATCCATATGTAAAAGAAAGAGAGAAGAATACCATCTCACACCTTATACAAAAATCAACTCAAGATGGATCAAAGATCTAAATATAAGAACCAAAACCATAAAGACCTTGGAAGATAATGTAGGGAAGCATCTACAGGACCTTGTAATAGGAAATGGTTTCATGAACTTCATAGCCAAAGCACGAACAGCAAGAGAAAAAATAGATAAATGGGATCCCATCAAAATTAAAAACTTCTGCACCTCAAAGGATGTTATTAAGAAAATAAAAAGGCAGCCTACCCAATGGGAGAAAATATTTGGCAAACATATACCTGAAAGGAACCTTATATCCTGCATTATAAAGAAAACCTACACCTTGAAAATGAAAAGAAATACAACCCATTTAAAAAATGGGCAAGTGACCTGAAAAGACACTTCTCCAAGGAAGAAATACAAATGGCTAAAAAGCACATGAAAATGTGCTCAACATTGCTTGCTATCAGGAAAATGAAAACCAAAACTACAATGAGATACCATCTTACACCCATCAGAATGGTAGCTATTAAAAAAACAGGAGACACCAAATGTTGGAGAGGATGTGGAGGAGTAGGAACACTCATCCACTGCTGGTGGGACTGTGGTATGTTCCAGCCACTGTGGAGGACAGTTTGGCGGTTCCTCAGAAAACTAACAATAGATCTTCTGTATGATCCAGCAAATCCATTCCTGGGTATATTCCCAGAAGAACTGAAAGCAAAGACACAAACAGATATATGCACACCAATGTTCATAACGGCATTGTTCACCATTGCCAAAAGTTGGAATCAGCCCCGGTGCCCATCAGCAGATGAATGGATAAGCAAAATGTGGCCCATACATACAATGGAATATTACTTAGCTGTAAGAAGGAATAAAGTGCTAACACATGGAATAACATGGATGAATCTTGAAGACCTTATGTTGAGTGAAGCAAGCCAGGCACTGAAGGATGAACAGTATATGACCTTACTGATCTGAACTGAGGAAAATGAGCAGTCTCTGAGAACCATAGTCTTAAAGATAGGTTAACAAGGGAGAGAAAGAGAAGAGCAGTCTTTGAGCCATCACCCATAAGAACTTAATCTATGGTAAAGGGATAGAATATTGTTGCATATTGAAGGATAGGACAATGGGTAGTGATATTACTGGGTTTGGTGGTGCAGCATTGATAGGTGGGTAGATTAGGAAGGGCAGGTTCAAATACCCAGGGCATGTAACTATGAATCTTGACATTACATGAGTCAAGACAGGGGAGTGTCATATGCCCCAGGGGGGTGGGGAGGAAGGAACAGTTAAGATCTAATGGAGTATTTAGTGGTCATGGGAAAGGTTTTTCATTACCTTACAGTAATGGACACAGGACATGGTAAATATCATCAAAAATTAAACTGTATCATCTAAATTGTAAACTATACTGTAAATCATTGACAATGGTTAGTTGATATATTTTGCTATCTCTATAATAGTTATAACAATTCTAACATCCAAAAAAAGGGGGGGGGTTAATATGGGGTGGAGAAGGGGGGATGGTTTGGTATCTGGGAGTCTCTGGTATTCCGTTTGTGACTTTGCTGTGACCTAAAACGTCTTTGAAAATTAAATGAAAATTTGAGAGACACTGGGGATTGAGAGGGGGAAGGTGTCATGGCACACCAGATATCTGATAACACAGTGACAAAAGGAAAAAAAGAATAATATATATATATTTTTTTCTTTTAATAAAGGCATTTCTTTTGCTTTTTTCTCCATTTTTTTGAATGTCCCAATCCGCTAATTGTACTTTTTTGTTTTGTTTTTTGATTGATTGTTTGTTTGTCTTTTGGGTTTTTTTTCCCTGAGTTTCCTTATGTTTGTCTCTTGCATGTAAGCTTTTCATTGTTGTTTCTTTTTCCTATTAAGTGTATTTGGTTATTTTATGGGCTACATGTTCATGGATGATTTAGATCACAGAAGGGTTACAATGGATACTGCAGGGGATTATTGGTAGGGGCTGTCTGGGAGGGAGGATTCATGGGAGTAAGTTCATCTGAATATACATGAAAGATATACAAAATTGTTCAAAAGTTCAAAGGATGGGGCATGGTCACGGTGGGTGGAGAATCACTCAATAAATGAGAGAATCTGAATTCCTAGCCTGGAGAGCTCTGCCTCATTTTCCAAGGGAGCAGCAACAGTCCTCTGAGTGCAGGGACAGTGTCTGTCAAAAGAGGATGGCCCACTGATGAGTTCTTTTTATTGATGACTACCCTTATGAATCTTTGCTCTTGTAACTGAAATTTAGCTTACTGTTATGGGGTTCCAAAAGGTTGCCAACTGAGAGGCTCCTTGTTGCTCAAATGTGGCCTATCTCTAAGCCAAACTCAGCATATGAATGCATTACCTTCCCCCCAACATGGGACATGACTCCCGGGGATGAGCCTCCCTGGCAACGAGGGATTAATACCAAGTGCCAACTGGCATCTCAACTGGAAAAAGACGTTGAATAAAAGGGGAAAATTGTAAAGACAAATGAATGCAAGTGGCTAAGAGACTTCAAAGAGATTCGGGAGGTCCTCCCAGAGGTAACACTTACACACACCTCAGTATGAGTTCATAGAATATCAAAGTGCCTATCACCCCACACAGAGGGGCTCCTGAGAGCTCTGGAGACACCCAGGTCCTGTATAAGGGGAGATAGCCCCAGAGACAGATGCATTATCAGTGGGCTCTATTTTGGATTCTGTGCTCCTGAGAGTGACAGAATTGACTCAAATAAGTCCTCCCTGTACATGGTTCATCAGTCCCTTCTATTCAAACCTATATGTGATGCTGAAGTTTTTAGGCATACTTCCAGAGACAGGAGCCTCAGGCCTACCTATGTGCCAGGTGTGCGTGGAATCTCGGTGGAGCTACAACTCCTACCCTACAGCTCAATGGACTCATCCAAGTCACCTGGCAAGGAGACAACAATGGACAATGGCCAACCCAGGGAATGGAGAGGGCATGCATCTGCAGGCAGGACCATCCCACCTACCATATCCATGGGATATAAGCCCTCTCTCACTTGGATGTGGAATGGACTCACCATCCCAGTCCCCTCAGAATTGGGGGAAGAACTATGGACTATAGTGGACTTAATGGTATTCTGTTGTACACATATGGTGATTCTAGCAATGGAAGAAATTATAACAGTGAGGTGGAGCCAGTGGCAACTGGACACTTTCGGGGTAGGGAGGTGATGTGCAGTTGAAATAAAGGGGCTTCTTTGGGATTTGGAGGTTGTCCTGAGTGCCATTGTGGCAATGGATATAGGCCATTTTAAATCAGCACACACCATTCAGAACTGTGTGAGAGAGAGTGTGATCTATGATGTGAACTGTGGTCTATGGTTGATGGCAAGGTCCTAGAATGTGTAAGTCCATTGAGGGTGATGGGCCACACTTGTGGGAGATGTTTGTGTGGGATGTGGTGGGGAACATGGGAACCCCTGTAGGTTCCATGTAATATTTAGGTAAGTTAAGCACCTCTTAAATATATATATATATATATATGTAAAAATAACATTTTTGTAAGCAAGTGCACATATATGCATATATATTTATATATCATTTTACAAATATTGGTATGTATTGTGAAAATTTTGATTTTTACCACCAATAAAAAACTAAATAAATAAAATTAAAAAAAAAAAGAATCAGAGTATTTCACATTTTACACTGATCTTGCCTGCATTTAATGCAAGGCATTCAACATAATCAATGCATTTAAAATTAAACAGTCAACAGAAAAATGAGAAACACAAACCCTCTTTGGGATATGTTCAATTGTGTGCCATACCCAATTCCTACTAGTAAAAACAAAATGTTTCCCAAGAGATAGATCTATACTTGTGTTTATCTTTTCACCAAACTGCTAGGCATGTTGAGAGTAATCACTGTTTTTAAGTAACCATGAAAGAGAGGGAGATCAAGGAACCAGCCCCAGATAAAATAGGTATTGTGTAATCAGACATGTAACAAACAGAAGCAGATGCAGCCTAAAGAACTGTTCTTGCTCATTCTTCAATTTTAATTTGCCTCAACTATGCAGATTTTTTTTTTAGTTACAAGGAATGGGGACAGGAAGTGTAATGGGATTATGCAGACAGATTTGGGACAACTGTGAGGAAGAAGTTAGGAGAAGATTGAAGGGACTTTGAGATGATGGGAAAGTGAGAGAAATTCTCTAAAGGGAATAAGAGAGACTGGATGGGCTGGAATGGGGAAGCAACACTGTGAAAGAGGTTTTCTAAAGTCAGCCTTTTGACAAAATATTTTAAATTGTAGGATATTTCAATTATACTTAGTAGAGAGAACATTATGACAAACCCCCATGTCCACAAAGCAAACTTCTTTAATTTAAATTAATTCACAAACTTCTTTATTTGTAGCCCCTCCATTTACCCTTTGCATTATTTTGAGGTAAATCCCTAGAAATCATATGATTTCATCAGTAAATGTTTCATTATGTATCTCCTAAAGGATACTATTAGATTCAACATAATTCTAATAACATTATGACAAGTTTAAATAATTAGCAATAATTATAATCAGCAGCAATCCAACTTCCCAAGTTGAATTGCAATTTTGATGAAAGTATGAGTTGAAATTGGATCCAAATTTTGGTCAATACATTGTAATTGATTATTATATCTTTTAAATCTACATTAATTTCTCAATTCCTCCTAAATATTTTTGCTGTGCTTGATATCTTTAGAATGAAAAAATATGGTCACTTTGTCTATAGCATTTCCAACACATTGGGTTTTTCTACTTGCATACCTAGGTGGTTCATAACATGTTTCTTTCTCTCCATTTCCTGCAAATCAGTAGTTGCTCTTCAAGGCTCGATATTATCTACATTCTTTTTTTTCCCAAAAACTACAATATTCCACAGATAGTACTGTGTACACCTTTAGGAGGTCTAAAATATCTGAGTTTTCTCACTTTATATGGATGCTTTTAGACATGTTTACCACTGCCTAGATCTATTAATTAATAGGATTATAAAAGGGTGATGTTTTTATTTTCTAACTACTTTGAATTTTTGGTGGACTTTATCTTTACTAGAAACATCTTTTAAGTATTTGATCAACTTGATATACTGTTCATGTAAAAATAAGTGCTTGATTGAATATCCTTTCCCAAAGGGAATATCTATGTCCACAGAAACAATATTGTGCCTTGCAATATTGATTCTTCCTGACCAAGAGGACTCCATAGCCAACCTTCAATTGAGAAGCACCAGTGAATACAGAAGGAGAAGGAGGCAGGCAGATCAACTATTGGCTGTGAGCTGGAGCTCTTCTTGGAAACTTTCTCATGACCTGAAGGGAGGCAGGAAAACTACTTAAAAGGGCAGACAGCTTTGTCTGTACTGTCTTCCAGGTAGGAATTTTTGTAGTTCCTGGGGAAACAGGCTTTCCTAAAGGGAGTTTCCTCAGAGAGAAACCTTCACTGCAAAATACCTTTAGTGTCTCCCTGGCTGATCTCCAAGCAGAGGCTAGGTGTCCCAATTGCCTGGAGTACTTGAGGACACAGTGGCACTTGATTGTGGCCACAACTACTTTTACTCCTACATCTACCAATGCTGGGAAAATCTACAAGACATCTTCCCTTATACCGCCCCCCTGCAGCACTGCTTCAGTGGGAATTTGAAGAGGAACACCCAATTTTGCCACATGACTGAAATTGTGAAGTTACTTCTCAATAGATGGAGCAAGAGTAAATATTAAGAAGACAAACTCCTGTGTGAAAAACACAACCAAGTTCTGACCCTGTTCTGCGAGAATGACCTGGAGTAGGGTCTCCTATGACCACCAGGATCACTACATGATGGCTATTGAGCAAATTGCATCTAGTCACAGAAAGAAGCTCAAATATTTCATTTAGCCCCTGAAGAACAAATTGAAGATATGAAAAAGTGGTTAGAAATAAAAGTCTAAAAGTCTTCTGAATTGAGGATGAAGGTGAGAAATTGGAGTGGGGGATTACACTCTGAAGTTGAACATTTTAAGCATTTACAAGAGGAGGAACAGGATGGTGTTTGTGGGGTGGGGGATGATTAATGATAGAACAGAAGTATACTGAGGAAAAATTAATTGAAAACCAAATGCAAATTTGAGACTATATTTCCACACTGAAAAATATGATACAAGAAATAAAAGTGTGTGCAGGCATACCTGGACTTACTGACAGGTCTTGGAAGTATTCATAACATACAAAAATTTCAGATCCCCAGAGGTCTTTTCAAATGATTTAAGGAAAGAGAATTGCTATTTCTCTTCACAATATTTTGGCCTGAAGAAAATGATCAGCATATTTAATGTAGATTTGACTCTAGATACTGAAACTGCCCACCCCAATCTTATTATTTGAGAAGACAGAAAAAGTGTGAGCTACGGAATGATGAAACCAAACTTTCCTTACAATCCTTAGAGATTTTCTTTTTTTTTTTATGCATATATGTGTATTTGCTTACAAAAATGTTATTTATATATATATATATATATACATATATTTTAAGAGGTGCTTAGATTACCTATAATATTACACAGAACCCACTGGGATTCCCATGTTTTGACCCAGCTGTGGTGAGCTGTGAAGAATTTGGTGCTGGCAGACAATCATGGCAAGTAGAAATAAGAGGCACAGGTAACTGGTCCATAGATGCCACATTCTTTGGGAAGAAAGCATCATTTTGATGTTGTCCCGATTTGGCCATTCGGTTATCCTCAAAACTGTGAGTAAAAATTTCCCACTGTCTAAGTGAAAAAATTTCATGGTATCTGCTTGAGCAGCCAAGAAAACTAAAATACCCTTTCAATACAGGATTTTCTTTAATCCTCACAAGTCTACATGCTTACAGATGATCACACTGAGGCTTACAGACATTAAGTATGCTAGTCAAAGTGAAATACATTTAAAGGAACTTTGGAATCTGTGTTCCTGAGAGTGACAGAGTTGGACTCAAATAAGTCCTCCCTGCACATGGTCCATCAGTCCCTTCTATTCAAACTTATATGTGATGCTGGAATTTGTAGGTGTACTTCCAGAGACTGGAGCCTTGGTCCTGCCCATGTGCCAGCTGTGCCTGGAATCTCGGTGGAGCTGCAACTCCTATTCTACAGCTCAATGGACTCACCCAAGTCACTTGGTGAGGAGATGATGATGGACAACGGCCATCCAAGGGAATGGTGAGAGCCTGCAGTTGCAGACAGAATAATCCCATCCACTGTATCCATGGAATATAAGACCCCTCTCACTTGGAGGTGGAGTGGACATCACCATCCCAAACTCCTCAGGATTGGGGGAAGAGCTATAGACTAGAGTGGACTTAATGGTATTCTGTGGTAGACATAGTGGGATTCAAGCAATGGAAGAAAGTATAACATTGAGGTGGAGCCAGTGGCCACTGGACGTTTTTGGGGCAGGGAAGGGAAAAGCAGTTGTAATACAGGTGCTTTTTCAGGACTTGGGAATTATCCTGAGCAACATTACAATGACAGATATAGGGCATTTTACATCAGTATATAACATGCAGAACTGTGTGGGAGAGAGTGTGGTCTACAATGTGAACTATGGTCCATGCTTAGTGGCAAAGCCCCAGGATGTATATATCCATTGCAAGTGATGAGCCACATTAATGAAAGATGTTAATGTGGGATGTTATGTGAGGTGTGGGAGGTGAGGAGCATGGGAATCCCTGTAATTTTTGTGTAACATTTATGTAATCTAAACATCTTATTATATATATATATATATATAACTGGGATTTAATATAGGATGGGTTTATTTATTGGCCACATATTTACTGAAACCATTTTATGAGCAAGACTCTGAGTCAGAGACTTAAATCTGGAGATTGGGTATTTTTAAAAAGCAAAAATTTTTGAGAAGATCAATAAAATGGATATACTTTTAGCTAGACTGACAGAAAGAACACAAATAATGAAAATCATAAATGAAAGGGAAACATTAATACTGTCCCCAAAGAAATAAAAATACATATTGGAGAGAGTCAGAAAGGATAATATGCTACAAGTTAATAATGAGAGCGCCAATGTAATTCAGTGACAGAACACTTGGAATTAATAGGAAAATTTTTTGAATAGTTTAGAATATCAATAAATGTCACAGAAAATAACTAAATAAATAGTTTTTTGTTTCAGATGCCACTCACTCACTCATGTCAAAATAGATGCTTCCAGAGACAAATTTTGAAAATATATGGACATATAAATATAAAATTAAAGGTATCCACTAATTTAGGGGATGTAGGGGTATAAAATAGAACCTGGTATGAATTGATTTGCTATCTACTCATTGATCATGGTATTCTCTGGGAGCAGCATTTCAGTATCATATATTTTGGAGCTGACATTAGTGCAAGTTTGTTTGCCTTCTAAAGAGGTTCTCTCTCAAGGTTTTCTGATGCAATATTTTTGAAAAAAAAATCCACCGCATTCAATAGGAGATTTGATACATGCATATCATGGAATCATTCTGACTGAGACATGCTAAATCTGATTATGAAGATCTGTAACTTCTTCAGAGTTCTATACATATAAGTTGATTAGCTTGAAAAGAAGAGAGCTCATCATATAAAATGCTTCTGAGGTGATATAAGAGTTAGAGGAGGGAAGGGAAACAGACAGGAGAGACAGAAAAACAATAGTCACATGATATCTGATTCCCAGTACTGTCACAGTGATCTTGAGAGACAATAGGCCCAGAAGGTCTTCTTTGGTCTCTGTATAACAAAATGTGTAGAAAGGGCTTTTAAAATGAGTAAAGGGAAAATTCTGGAAGAATTGTGAGATGCTTGATAGAAAATGCATATATTTATTTTGAAGAGAATGTTAATATAAATATGCATGCTAAAGGTACTTTTTTAATTTTTAATTTATTTTTATTGTGGGTAAAAATCAAAATTCTCACAATACATACAAACATTTGCAAAATGATATATAAATATATATGCATATATATGTATTTGCTTACAAAAATGTTATATATATACATATATTTTAAGAGGTGCTTAGATTACCCAAAATATTACACGGGACCCACTGGGATTCCCATGTTGCCCACCTCCCACACCTCCCACCACATCCCACACAAACATTTCCCACAAGTGTGGCAAAAGGTACTTTTGATCAGGACTTAGAAATGATGAATGTATCATTGCAAACTGGAAGAAAAGAGACCCTTGTTTTAAAGTGGCCTAGAAGTTGGAAAAGCTGTGATTTGATGTTAGGTGGAAAGCAGAATTTGAAAGTGACCAGCTTGGATATATAACTAAAGAAATTTCCAAACTAAATGTAGGAAGTATAGCCCAGTTTCTCCTTCCAACTTATAGTGAAATGTGAGAGGAAAGGGATAAGTTTGAGAGCTGATTTCTCTGGCACAAAGAAACCAGAAATTTATGGTTTGGGAAAGTCTGAGCTTCTGGAAAGCGAGTCCCCGGATAACAGTGCCCCAATATGAGGATTTAACTGACCATGGAATCAGTCAGTAATTTCAGTTCAAATCAGGATTGAATATGCAGTTATCCAGGAAGGAGCTATGGAAAGTCTTACTGCATGATGGATTGTGCTCCTCTTTCCTGCAATGCAAAGCCAACAAGTTTATTTGCAAGATCTGTATGAGTAGAACCACTATCAGCCTGAACTAAAAGGGGCAGAAAAGGAACAGATGGAAGGAAAAATGACTGGAAAGGCAGAATCCTGGAAGCTGTGGTCAGGACTAAAAACAGCTTCCAGTGCCAAGAGAGGGTCCCCACCCATGTGTGCAGAAAGGGTGAGTATGCCCTGGCACTTGAACAGGGTGGGCCTTCTGAGCCATTGTTCAGGGACAGTGTGGCCATCCCAGGCTTCAGAGAGAGAATAGCACAATCCGTGGGGATTGGGGAAGATTTTAGCCACCACCCCACTTTTCTGAGGGGGATGAGCCTGTGCCCTGGAGATTCAGGAGAGTCTGGCTCTCACTCTAGTGTCCTTGGAGAGTGGAGCATAGAGTTAGGTGGCTAACTAGATGCTTGATGAGGGTGAAGCCAAGAACATGGCTACTGGGCAGACCCTTGGAAAGGGTAGGATTGCCACTCTATCAGGCCTTGAGGACAAGACCTTCTTAAATAAATGACCCTCAGATTTTGAAATCTAATGGAGTATGCCCTTCAGTTTCTCAGAACTGTTTGGAAGCCATGACCCTTGTTTTCCTTCCAATTTCTCCCTATGGCAATGGGAACGTTTATTCTATGACTGCCCCTCCTTTGTATATTGGAAGCAGATAACTTGTTTTCAGTTTCACATGTCCACATCCTGAGGGGAATTTTGCCCAAGGCAGACATGTCTATAATCTATTTTGATGAGACGAGTACTTAATATTATTACTGAATTGATTTAATGCTTTTTGAAATATTGTGTTGGAATCAATGTATTTAACTATGGAGAGAACCTATCTTTCTGAGGTCCAGTGGGTGGAATGTGACAATTTGAAGCTGGGTGGGCAGAAGTTCATGTCCATAGAACTAATCCATACCTGTGTCTGTAAACCTATTGTAGGTAGGAACTTTTGATTAAATTACTTCAGTCAAGGGACTTTGATTACACTGAATGACTTTTCCAGCATAACCTCTGGAAGGACCTCCTGACTCACTTTGAAATCTTTTAGCCTTAAAAAATCATTTGTAATTACCATTTTCCCCTTTTGCATTTGCATTGCTAGTTGGTGCTTGGTAATAATCCCTCAGTGCCAGGGACACTCATCACCAGAAATCATGTCCCAAGCAGGGGGGTAGGTAGTGAATTTATATGTAGAATTTGGCTGAGAGATTCAGGCATTTTTTATTTAGGCTTATATATCATGCTTTTTTTAGGTTTCTCTTTTTACCCTTTTAGTTTCACTCTCTAATAGTCTTCCTGTCTACACTCTCTTCTAAACCTCTCTCTCCTGTCTTTACTTCAATCCACAGAATTCCTTTTAACATTTTTTGAAAGGGAGGACTGTTGTTGACATATACTCTCAATTTCTTTTTATTTATGTATATTTTGTTATCCCCCTCATTTGTGTAGGGCAATTTTGCTGTTTATAGAATTCTTGGCTGGCAGTTTTTTTTTTTTTTTTGTTTTGTTTTTTTATGCAAGTCTCAGGATCTCATTGACTGCCACAGTAGACAATGCCTCAAACAGTTGGGTTCCTAAGGGCTCTAGAAACATCTAGACACTGTAGACAGCACAGACAATCTTAGGAATTTGGCACCCTGTCAGTGGGTCTTTCTTTGGAATTTATGCTCCCCAGTGTAACAGAGTTAAACTCATTTATAAGTTCTTTACACATGGCTCTTCTGTACCTTTTATTTGAACCCATAATTAATAATATACTTGATAAATATATGTCCCAGAGACATATATCTTTGGTTCATCCATGTGTCAGTTGAGTGCTGAATTTCAGCAGAGGTTCCATATCTACTCTCCAGTTCCTTGGACTCACCCAGGACAGCTAACAAGGAGAGAGGATGGACAATGCCCATCCGAAGGAACAGAGAATATCTGCAACTGCAAGCAAGATAGCTTCATCCTTCTGCCCCATGGGATCTAAGTCACCTCACAATTAAAAGCAGAGTGGGCAACAACATCCCCAAATCCTCAAGATTGGGAAATGAACAATGGAGTAAAGTAGACTTATTATTATTCTACTATAGACTTATTATTATTCAAGCAATGGAAGAACTATTATCATTGATGTAAACCAACAGAGATTCTGAGGAATGGGAGAAGGAAGAATAGGTGTAATATGGGGACATTTTCAGGCCATTGGATTTGTCCTGCATGACAATGCAGTGATGGATCCAGGCCATTGATATTTTGTCATAACTTACAAAAGTGTGTGAGACAAAGTGTAAACTATAATGTAAAGTGTAGTCCATGGTTAGAATCAATGCTTCAATATGGGCTCATCAATTGTAACAAATGTACCACACTAATGAAGGATATTGTTAATGTAGGAAAGTATGGGACAAGGAGGGAGTGGGGTATATGTGAATCCCTTGCATATTTATGTAAAATTTATGTAATCCAAAGCTTCTTAAAAAATAAGAAAGAATTAACTAAAAAAATGGCTGAAGTAAGTACTGCCTTTACAGTAATAATATGGAATGTTAATAGATTAAACTTCCTAATGAAGAGACACAGAAAGTCAGAATCAATTAAAAAAATAATAATAAGACCTAACTATATGCTGTCCAGAAGAAACTCACTTTAGACCCAAAGATAAAAGGAAGTTACAAGTAAAAGGGTAAAAATAATTTTCCTCGCAATCAGTATCCAAGGAAGTGTTGGGGTAGCTATACTAATATCAGACAAAATTAGACTTTAAATACAGAACTTTTAAGAGACAAAGAAGGACACTATATATTAATAAAAGGGAAAATCTACCAAAAAGAAAGAACAAACATAAATATTTATGCACCTAACCAGGGTGCCCAAAAATATATGAGACAAACACTAGTAAAACTACAGGGAGAAATAGATGCCTTTACAATCATAGTGGGGGACTTCAAATACACCACTTAAAGCAACAGATAGAACATCGCAACAGAGGATCAATAAAGAAACAGAAATCTTGAATGATATGTTAAAGGAACTAGAACTAATGGAAATATACAGAACATTGTATCACAAAACAACAAGATATACATTCTTCCCAAGTGCTCATGAATCATTCTCTAGAATAGACCATATGTTAAGCCATAAAACAAGGATCAATAAACTTAGAAAGATTATAATTATACAAAGAACTATCTCTGACCAAAATGAAAAGAAGCTGGAAACGAATAATGGGTGGAAATATTGAAAATTCAGACAGAGATGAAAGTTAAACAACACTCTCTTAAACAATCAGTGGGTCAAGGAAGAAACTGCAAGAGAAGTCAGTAAATATCTCGAAGCAAATGAAAATGAGAACATAACATATAAAAACTTATGGGATACAGTGAAGGCAGTGTTGAGAGAATTCATTAAGGAGATAGAAATTGTTAAAGGAAATGAAACAGAGATGCAGGAGATATTAAGAGAAATTTAAAACACCCTGGAGTGATGCAACTACATATTGGAGTGGGGGTAAGAAGGAATACATTTACTTTAAGATAAGACAGTTGAAATTATGTTGTCTGAGGAGCAGAAAGGATAAGGAATGAAGAAAACTAAAAAGAGCCTGAGAGCCCTGTGGGCACCATCAAATATACCAATATATGTATTATGAAACCCCAAGAAGGAAAGGGAAAAGAGAAAGGGGCAGAAAGAATATTCAAAGAAATATTGGCTGAATATATTCCAAATTTAACAAAAGACACGAATATACATATCCAAGAAACCAAAAAAGAAACTCCAAATAGAATAAATCTGAAAGAACACACACCAATACATATTATAATCCAAACTGTGATGCCAAAGGCAAAGAGACAATTCTGAAAGACACAAGAGAGAAGTAATATTATGTACAAGGGAGCATCCATGAGATTAAATGCTCATTTTTCATCAGAAACCATGGAGGCAGGAAGGCATTGGATGACATTTTCAAAGAGATAAAAGACAAAAGTTCCCAACCAAGATCCTGCATCTTTCAAAACTGTATACACATGATGGAATATTATGCAGCAGTAAGAAGAAATGAAGTAGTGGAACTTAAGACAACATCTATAAACCTGGAGGACATTCTGTTAGGTGAAGCAAGCCAGACACAAAAGGACAAGCACTTTATGGTTATGCTATTATGAAGTAAATACATTATGTGAAATATAAATATATTATGTGAAATATGAATATGGATAAAATTGCATAGGTAAGACCATTTTTAAGCATTTAATACTACAAAATGTTAATATCATACAGAAAAAAACCCATTATACGAAGTGAAGGAGACCAGACATAGAGTACTACATAATTTGCAACTCTTTTATAAAAAATGTAAATATAAATCAACTTATAAAGGTGAAATTAGATTAGTAATTATGTATGGTTGGAGAAGGAATGCTAATGCGAGTGGAATTTTTCATTTTGGAATAATGAAATTGCATTAGATTTTTGAAGTGATGAATGTACAACACTATGATTGTATACTTTGGATAGATTGTATGACATGAGAATATATTTCAAAAAAACTGCTTAATAAACATATAAAATATTGTGCAACACACTCCAGATATAGCAGCTATGTGGAGCAGGGGAAACATAGGGAGATTGAGAGGTGAGGAATTTTTGTGTTTGCTTGTCAGATTTTTATTATTTTATTATTGAAATGATGAAAATGTGCTATGGTGATTGAAGTGATGAATGTACTACTATGTGATTATATGAAATACCACTGATTGTACACTTTGGATGAATTGAATGTTTTATTAATATGTATCAATAAAATTGATTTAAAGAAAAATACTATCTTTCAAAATGAGAAAAAATAAGACATTCCCTGATAATCAAAGCTTGAGGTTTTTCATTACCACTAGAACAGACCTACAAAAAGTGCTGAAGGTGTGTCTTCAGGAAGAAAGGAAAGGACATTAAGAAATAGACTGAAGCCACATGAAAAATAAAGATCTCTGTCAAAGATAACAGCATAGGTAGATATAAATGTCAGTGTCACTGTATTTTTGGTTTGTAATTTTACTTTTTACTTCTTATAGAAACTAAAATGCAAATAAAATATAATGATAAATCTATGATTTTGGACTCAATGTATAAATATATAATTTGTGACAAGAACAATATAAAATGAGGGGGCAATGGAATATACTAACTTAATTTGTGTATCTTATGGAAGTTCAAGTGTAATCAAATCAACCTGACTTCTATAGATTTAGAGTGTTAAATTTAAACCCATGAAAACCACAAAGAAAATGTCAGGAAAATAAGCACAGAGAGAAATGAGAAGGGATTTTAATGGTTCACTACAAAAGATTATCTAAAGGAAAAAGAAGGCTGAAATGGAAGAATTGAGGGACAAAAGATGTATAAGAACTAACAAAAGCATAGTGTGAAATTGAAAAATGCCTTATCAAAGAGTACTTTAAATGAAATGTGTTAAACTCTCCAGCCAAAAGACAAAGATTGGCAGAAGGAAGAAAATAGGCTAACCCAATTATATCCTGTTTACAAGACATTCACCTTAATTTTAAAGTGAAAGGCTGAAAAATAATTCCATGAATATATTAAGCAATTGAGAACAGGAGGAGCTAAAGCAATATCAGAGGAAAATAGACTGTTACTAGGGACACAGAAGGACACTATACAATGATAAAAAGACAAGGTAATAAGGTGATTTAATAATTACAAAAATATATGCACCTAACAACAGAGCACCAAAATATATGACGCAAACATTGATAGATTTGAAGGGAGAGATAGATGTTTCTACATTGATAGGAGAAGGCAAAAATACACCACTTTCAATAATGGAGAGGAAAACCTTGAGTTGATGTAAAAAAGAAATAAGGAAAGGAAGGCTTGAGCAAAACTATAAACCATCTAGATCTAAAAGACATATAGAGAGAGCAGATAACACATTCTTCTCAAGAGGACAAGGATCATTCTCTAAAATATAAGACATGTTAGGCCATTAAAAGTCTTAATAAATTATAAAAGATTGAAATCATGCAAAGTACATTCTCTGAACACAAAGTAATGAAGCTATAAGTTAATAAAAATGGAAAATTTTACAAATATGTGGAAAATTAACTCCACTCTCGAAATAACCAGTGAGTCCACAACTGAAAAGAAGAATTGGATCCAATACAGGGACTTCCTTGAAAATGGAGGACTAGTAAGACAAGGGACACTCTTCTCCTCCAGAAAAATAGCTAAAGAACAGTCTGAAACAGCCCAGAAAAAGATCTTCTAGGGTGTATGACACCAGGAAAAGGCTGACACCACCCAGAGAGAAGGACAAATGAGGGAAATTGCGATGACAGAACTGTAAGTTGAAACCAGCAGCTGCTGCTGCCAGTACCATCCCCCACAGTAAAGACAGTTTAGAATTCTCAGGCCTTTGGACCTGCAACAACAGACAAAAGGGGATCCATGGACCTACCACCCAAGGAAAGGAGAGAGAGAAGGACACAGCCTAAGTCTGACTCAGCTTCTGACCCAGAAATTTTGTCTGCTGTGTCCCATAAGCCCTTCCAGACCAGGTGGCACCATGCAGTGCTTTGCCCTGTGAGCCAGCGAAGGACTGGAGAAATCCAACCCTCACAACCTCCTTGTTGTCTAGCTCGGAGTAATTGTTGAGAATGACCTAGGAATGGGGGAGATAGACACACAGCCTAAAGCTGTTTCAGCTTTTAACTCACAAATTTGGTCTGTAGTGACTCAGGAACACTTTCAGGCTGGATGGGGCTGTGCCATTTTTGGCCTTGGAGCCTGCAAGGGGCTAAAGATATACAACCCTCCCAATCTCCTTCTCTATTAATAAGGACTGAATGTTGAGGACTCAGGGAGGAGTGGAAATATTTCCAACCAAGGAAAAGGAGGGGGCTGCCAGAGAAGGCTGGAGAACTATCTCTGAGAAAGCTTGAATTGCAAGGCTTATAGCCTCCAGAGAGGAAGCTCTATCACATTGATCCAGTCTGTGAGGCAACAAATACATTCTGACTCAGCATTGAACTGAGAGGTGCCAGAGAGTGCAATCTGCTGGCCAGACAAGGAAGTGCATGTGAGAAAATTAAAAATAAGTAGAGGGAAGCGGCTGTGGCTCAATCAGTAGGGCTCCAGTTTACCATATGGGAGGCCCCGGGTTCAGTTCCCAGGGTCTCCTGGTGAAGGCAAGCCCGCCCGCACGGCATGGTTAGCTGACCCAGCGAGCACGAGCAGCAAGGGGGGGATAAATGAATAAATAAATAAAATCTTAAAAAAAAAAATAAGTAGAGAAGGCTTTTTCCAACCTCTATAGCCATCCTCTCCAAGATCCTAGGAAGTGATTTTAAAACCAATTACTGGGTCTGGTGTCCAAATTTGTGCAACCAGCAGGACAATCCTAACAATCCAGGTCAAGCCAAGATTCAAAAAGCAATGGTAACACACAGCCTCCTGCTACTAAATCCCTTAAAAAGAGAAAGAAATTGAGCATCTAAGTAAACTACATCATAATCAGATGCCTATATATCAGCAAAAATTTAAAAGCCATAACAAGAAAATAGAAGACCTGGCCCAAGGAAAGGAATATATCAAAGCCCCAAAAGAGTTACAGAATTTGAGATAACTAATCAGCAAGAAAAAAAAAAAAAAAACTAATCAGCAGATGCACACAAGTTTCCAAAATCAAATTAATGAGTTGAAAGGCAATATGGTTAAAGAGAAAAATACCATCCAGAAGACATTGAGCAAGCACAGAGAAGAATTTGAAATCCTGAACAGAAGAGTAACAGAGCTCATGGGGATGAAAGACACAATAGGTGGGATCAAAAACACATTTGAGGCATACAAGAGCAGACTAGGAATGACAGAAGAAAGAATAAGTGATATGGAAGACAGAACTGCTAAAATTGATGAAAGAAAAGAATAGAGAGAGAAAATAATGGAAAAAATTGAGCAGGGCCTCAGAAACTTGAATGAAAACACAAAATGCAACAACCTACATGTCATGAGAGTTCCAGAAGTAGAGGAGAAGGGAAAAGGAGCAGAAAGAGTATTTAAGGCATCATTAAGAGCAGAAAATTTCCCAACTCTCATGAAAGAAATTAAATTACATGTTCAAGAAGTACACCCTACCCCAATCAGAATACATCCAAATAGACCTAATCCAAGACACATTCTACTCAGAATATCAAATATCAAAGATAAAGAGAAAATTCTCAGAGTAGCAAGGGAGAAGCAAACCATTATGTACAAGAGATGTCTGGTAACACTTAACACAGATTTCTCTTCAGAAACCATGGATGTGAGAAGATAGTGATATGATACAATTAGGATGCTGAAAGAGAAATACTGCCAGCTGAGAATTCTTTATCTAGCAAAATTGTCCTTCATATATGAAGGTGAGTATAAAATATTCTCAATCATAAACTAGGAGAGTTTGCAAAAAAAGAATCCACCTTTGCAGATAATATTAAAGGAAGCCTTAGAACCTGAAAGAAAAAGACATGAGAGGCAGGTTTCAAGGAGAATATAGAAGAAAGAATAGCAGAAAGGATAACCAAAAGAGTAAAATGACAGACAAAAATATGATATGACATATGAAAACCAATGAATAAAATGTAGGAAGTAAATAGTGCCTTTACAGCAATATCATTGAATGTGAATGGATTAAACACCTTAATCAAAAGATACAAGCTGACAGAATGGATAAATAACATGAGCCATCCATATGCTGCTTACAGGAAACCCACCTTAGGCCCAGGGATACAAAATGTTGAAAGTGAAAGATTGCAAAAAGGTACTATATTGCAAAATAGTTACCAGAAAAGAGCAGGAGTAACAATACTAATATCAGACAAATTAGAGTATAAATGCAAAAATGTTATGAGAGATACAGAAGGCCATAAAATATTTATAAAGAGGATAATCCACCATGAAGATATAACAGTCAAAATATCTATGCACCTAACCAGGGTGCCTCAAAATATATGAGACAAACTCTGGCAAAACTGAAAGGAGAAACAGACATCTCTACAATAATTACTGAAGACTTGAACACCCAATTCACATCATTAGATAAAACAACTAAACAGAAGATCAACAAGGAAACAGAGAACTTGAGCAATATGATAAACGAGTTAGACCTAACAGACATATACAGAACACTGCATCCAAACTCAACAGGTTATACATTCTCCCTAAGTGTCCATGGATATTTCTCCAGGATAGACCATATTTTAGGGCATAATGCAGTTCTCAATAAATATAAAAAGACTGAAATTATACAAAGCGCCTTCTCAGATCATAATGGAATGAAAGTGGAAATCAATAATAGACAAGAAAAAAGAAAATTCACAAAAGTGTGGAGGCTGTACAACACACTCCTCAATAATCAGTGAGTCCAAGAAGAAATTGCAAGTAAAATCAGTCAATATATTGAGACAAATGAAAATGAGAACACAATGTATCAAATCTTTGGGATACAGCGGAGGAAGTCTGAGAGGGAAATTTATAGTGCTAAATGCTGTATTAAAAAAGAAGAGCTAAACTCAAAGATTTAACTGAACTAGAGAAACTAGAAAGAGAACAGAAAATCAATCCCAAAGCAAGAAGGGAAGAAATAATAAAGATTAGAGCAGATATAAATGAAATTGACAACAAAAAAACAATAGAGAAAATCAGCAAAACCAAAAGCTGGTTCTTTGAGAAGATCAATAAAATTGACAAACCTTTTGCTAGACTAGCAAAAAAAAAAAAGAGAGAGAGAAGATACAAATAAATACAATCAGAAATGAAAGGGGTGAAGTTACAAATGACCACAAAGAAATAAAAAGAATCTTGAGAGTATTATGAGAAACTGTATGCCAACAAACTGGACAACCTAGATGAAATGGACAAATTCCTGGAAATGCAAAAACAACCTACACTGATGCTAAAAGAAATACAAGAACTTAAACCAATCATATTTAAGGAGATTGAATGCATCATCAAAAATCTCTCAGCAAAGAAAAGTCCAGGACCACATAGCTTCACAGGTGAGTTCTACCAAGCATTTTAAAAATAATTAACACCAATCCTGGTTCAACTCTTCCAAAAAATTGAATAGGAGGGAAAATTACCCAGCAAATTTTATGAAGCCAACATGACCCTAATACCAAAGCCAGATAAAGATACTACAAGAAAAGAAAATTACAGACCAATATTACTAATGAACATAGAGGCAAAACTTCTCAAAAAAAATACTTTCAAATCAAATCCAACAATATATCAAAAGATTTATACATCACGACAAAGTGGTATTTATTCCTGGTATGCAAGTCTGGTTCATCACAAGAAAATCATCCAATGCAATACAGCTCATAAACAAGTTGAAGGGAAAAAAAAGCACATGATAATCTCAATTGATGCAAAAAGGCATTTGACAAAATCCAGCATGCTTTTTTTTAATAAAAACACTTCAAAAGATAGGAATAGAAGGAAAATTTCTCAATATGATTAAAGGCATATATGAAAATCCCACAGCCAACATCATACTCAATGAGGGAAGTTTGAAAGCTTTACCTCTAAGATCAGGAACAAGACAAAGATGCTGATTATTCAATATTGTACTAGCAGTTCTAGCTAGGGAAAGTGGGCAAGAAAAAAATTTTTTTAAATAGGATACTGGGCAGTATCAAGGCAGGGATAGCAGCAAGTTCCCTAGGAAGTATGTGTCAAAATTTTGCTTTTAGAAGATGCAATTTAAATAAATCCCCTGGTAATTCTGATATTTTTTTGAGTCCCTCAGTAACAAATCCACAGCACACAATTACAGCTGGTGACGAGCCCTGAATCTTCATCTCCAGATATGATCGTTTTTAGAATTTTTTTATTAATAAGAACAATGCCCACTTGGCATCCCATCCATTGACAGATCTTTCATTTATATATTCTTTAAACACATTTCTTGAAAATAATTTCTAGACAAGAAGTTTGGAAAACAAGGATAACTGCTCCCACCATCAGGGACCTATAGGACAGGGGGAAATATGAGTAACAGAATGAAGTTTTGTGGATGGCATCTACTCAAAGGGACAGTAAAACAATTTTGCTTTAATCAGGAACACACATGCTTGCACTACAGAAATATCTGATGAAAAAGATTTTTTTTTTTTAAATATTAGATGTAATGAGGATTGAATCCAGGACCTAGTACATGGGAAGCAGGAAGTTAACCACTTGAGCTACATCCACTCCCTTGATGTAAAAGACTTTAAATAGTAAAAGGATAAACAATTTATGGTAGAAAAGATTCACCTGTCCTCAATTTGCCTTTCTAGAGGAAATTGCTATTAATGATTTCTTGATGAATCTTCCAAAATAGTCTATGCTTATAAAAAATATTATATGATTTATATTTGTTTCTATATAGAACATTCCCCTTCATATATATCCAAATAGGATCAAAATATGTACTTTGTATCTGCTTATAGCTCACTTATTTTTGTCCTGTGTCAACACATATATAAAAAAGAAACTTTGACTTTTAATTTTTGTTCACGTAAAATATATACAACAGAAAAATTTCCACTTTATCCACTTCCAAGTATATAATTCACTGATGTTAATTACATTCATAATGTTGTGCAAACATCACCAGCATCCAGTACCAAAATTTTTCATCACCTGACACAGAAACTCTGCACCAATATAGCATTAATTTACCACTTGGGGCATTCCTAACATTTTTTCCAGTCATTATAATACTCATTTTACTAGAAAAATCATTAAAGCCTTGACAACTTTATGGCAATCCAGTTGGCCATTGGCATTGCCCCTACATCCACAGTCTTCTGGCAAAGTAGAGAGGACAAACAATATACTTAAACTAAAATTGTCTTAATTGAAGACACTGGACTTCCTTGGTCTAAAGTTTTACCCTTGGCTCTAATGATCATCCTCCATACTCTCTTTGGAAAACATAAGCTCACCTGATATGACATTGTTACTGGCAATCCTTTGTATTTGGGAATGAAATTGACAAATGATCCTGTATCGTCACAACATGGTATGACTAAATACTTCAAATCTTTAATGTATTATGCCAAAGATGATTTCCAACAGGTAAAGGATACTTTTCCTGATCCACATGATATATGCCTTATATTATCACAGTGCAGATCCAGGTGATTGGGCCTACTGGAAATAGAACCACAAAAAGCAGCCCTGGGCCTTTATTGGAAGGGATGCTACCAAATGCACCTGACTTATGAAACTGCAGGTAAATTACAAGGTGTTCAACCGTGAATCTAAATTTGTCAACTAAAAAAGTGTCCACAAGAATCCTGGACCTTTTCCAAAGCTAGAGATAAAAAAATTCAGCCTTACTAGGAAATGAAACACATGACATAACAAGGTAGATTGCTTGTTCCCAAGACAATGGATCGAGATGTTACAGCCACTTTCTTTCTTTTTTTTTTTTTTTTTTCAATGTGTACAATAATAGCATTTGGCATAATCTCATAGTTGTGAATTCATCATTTCAATCATTATTAGAGTATTTTCATTATTTCAATAATAATAGTAAACAAAAACTGACAAACAATATACAAGAAAATTCTTCACCTCTCCATCTCTCTGTTTCCACTTCTTTTTTTAAATTTATATATATATAAATATATTTTAAGAGGTGCTTAGATTACCGAAAATATTACACAGAATGCCCTGGGATTCCCATGTTGCCCACCCCCACACCTCCCACCACATCCCACACAAACATCTCCCACAAGTGTGGCCCACCACCCTCAATGGACTTACACATCCTGGGGCCTTGCCACCAACCATAGACCACATTTCTTTTTCATGTATGGTTTAATTTCCCTTTTTTTCCTTATGCTTTGTCATTAAACTGGCCTGGAAAGACAAGGCCACTGACTACTTGTCCTAGGCCATTACAAAGGGGGGCTAATCTTAGAGAGTTTTGTATTTGTAATCATAAACCCCATTGTCTGCATGATGCTGGAGGTGCAATTGTTTTACCTGGAACTAATTTCTCTCAGATCCCAAATGCTTCCTTGTAAATGTCACTCTCGCTCATTGTCAAATATTGCCATGATTAAACAATTTCTATGCTGATGTCTCAAGCCTGGAGCTAGCACTTGAGTTCCAGACTAACCAGCAAATACCAAGTGTCTCATCTGACAGCACCACTTGAGCATATAGTATATATCACCAACCTTCAAATGTCCTAAACAGTTATTGGGATCCACCTCGCCCAACCCACACCCATCCTTCTTGCCACTTAAACCTGTTTTTTACCAGCATCCTCCAGCTCACAATTAAGGTAGCATGTGGAGAAAAAGCCAGGAAGTCAGCAATGATATCTCTCTTCCCCTCACTCTTCCCATCAGCATATGTTTGCTTCAAACTATATACCAGATTTGTTAAGGAATTATTACTTAAATTTTTGGTGTGATAACTTTAAAAATAGGTTATCTTCCACTATATGATGTAATATTTTCAGATGAATTCATATGAATTATGAAGTTTGTATACAAATGACACATAATGGTTCTGGGAAGAGGGTAAAGTTTTGACAAATCAAAATTGACCATGATAATTGTTGACATTGTGTGATTGGTCTATGCAGGGTGTATTACACCATTCTTTCCACTCTTCCACAGCTTTGAAATTTTCCATAATAAAAAGTTAAAACATTCAAGCTTTGATATCTTTCCAAAACTGGCCTCCTGCTAGTGCTATTATTCACTTTCCAAGTCACTATCGTTTTTCTCCTGTTCTCCAAAGTAGAATGCTTGGTAAAAAAAACAATGTGAAAATATACAGTGTGCAATACTATCCCATATGTAAATTAATATAAACCACATATAGAAATACTACACCGTTTAAGGATACTGTCTTATTTTGCCAAATTTACTGTTGATTTAAAGTACCAGAAAAGGCTTGTATAATGGGGATTATATTTGGGGTAAAAGCTTACAGTTCTGAGGCCATGAAATATCCAAATCAAGGCATTAGCAGAGATGCTTTATTAGGTCCTGCCATGTATCAAAGCAAGGTGGCTGCCAATCTCTGCTGATGTACCTGTCTTCCACTCCATCATCTACTGTCTCCCAGAGCTCAGCTGTGGGCAAGTAGGCATAGGGCTTATCTCTTACCAAGCCTCCTCCCTCAGTCTTGGCTGCTCAACTTTTTTCCCAAGTTCAGCTGTGAGCTATCAGGCATATGGTTTGTCGTGTCTGTGCTCATCTCTTTAACCTTGAGCTGCTCCATGGGCCCAGCATCTTGGGAGGTTTCATGGTTAAGCTTTGGCTCTGCTGATCTTGAGCCCTCCTTTCACATTACAAGGTCAAAAATGGTAACACTCCTTTTTCTTGTGTGTCTGTTGCTCTGTCTTCATCTTTATGAGCCTTAATAAGAGGGTAAAGAATCAACCTGAAACAAAAAATAATTTAAAAAATAAAAAAAATTAAAAAAAAGGAATCAACCTGAGGTACTCTTCACTGATGTAGTCCATCATAAGGAATTCCTATCCACAGGAATTGATTAGTTCAAAAACATCTTTTTCCTTTTGGGATTTATAAGAGAACTACAAAATAACATCCCACACCCTGAATCCAAAAAAGACAGGTTCTAAGCACAAAATCACATAAAAAACAATTATAAACAAGCAATAATAAGAAAATAAATAATATTGTTTTGGGGAAGGTTTTGGATTGCAGTAGGGTCACAACTTTGGTATGGGAAGATTACTGGTGCAGTATATCAGTGAAATTGAAACTTAGCCTAGTATTATATATTGCCTAAGAGTTACCCCTTGAAAGCCTCCTCATTGCTCAAATGTGACTCCTAAGCCAAACTCAGTATATAAAAGCACTACCTTCCACACACACACACACACACACACACACACACACACACACACACACCAGTGTGGGACATGACCCCCAGGGATGAGCCTCCCTGGCACCAAGGGATTATTACCAAATACCCACTAGTGATGTATTTGGAAAAAGACTTTGACCAAAAAGGAGAAATATTAAATCCAAATGAGATTTTTTTTGTCTCTATTTTTTTTATTTATTTCTCCCCATCCTCTTGTTTTTACTTGCTGAATTTGTTCCTCTTCCTTGTTTCTTTAGGAGGCACTGAGTACTGAACCTGGGATTTCTGATGTGGGAGGGAGGTGTCTAATCACTTGAGCAATTTCTGCTTCCTGCTTTGTTGTGTCTCTATTCTGTCTTTCCTCCCCACATCTCTTGTTGTGTCATCTTGTTGCATCAGCGTGCCACCCCTGCCTGTCGCATCAGCTTGTTGTCTTCTTCAGGAGGTACTGGGAATCTCTGCTCCCTGCTTTGTTGTGCCTGCCATTATGTACTTTTCTTCTTGTGTCTCTTTTTGTGTCAGCTTGGACACCTGCCCGTCATGCCAGCTCACTGTCTTCTTTAGGAGGCACTGGGATCTGAACCAGATACCTCTCATGTGGTAGGCAGAAGCCCAGTCACCTGAGCCACATCTGCTTCCCACAAAAGAATTTTTATGGTTAAGAGATTTCAAAGTGGGTCAGGAGGTCATTCCAGAGGTTATGTTTATGCACCTCTTGGCAGGATCATATTGACTGCCACAGAAAACAGTGTCTCAAACAGCAGAGAAAAGTAGATGTGGCTCAAGCAATTGGGCTCCTGTCTACCATATGGGAGGCCCCAGGTTTGATTCTCAGTGCCTCCTGGTGAAGGCCAGCTGGCCTGTGCCTGTGTAGAGATGACGCCTGTGCCTGCAAAAAGCTGATGGCCTGTGCCCGTGGAGAGCTGATGGCCCATAACCATAGACAGCTAGCACAGCAAGATGACACAACAAATGGAGACAAGCAGACACAGAAAAACACACGATGAATGGATACAGAGAGCAAACAGTGAGCACAAGCGGCAAGGGGGTGAAATAAATAAAATAAATCTTTAAATAAGGGGAGGGGTGGCTCCTGAGAGCTCTAGAGACATCTAGACACTATAGGCAGGGCAGATAGTCTCAGGAATTTGGCACCTTGTCAATGAGCCTTACTTTGGAATATATCCTCCCCAATGTAACAGTTAGACACATTTATAATTTACTTACACATGGCTCTTCTGCCCCTTTTATTTGAACTTATGATTAGCACTATACTCATTAAATATATATCTCAGAGACTTAAATCTTCAGTCTGTTGATATGCTGGATGAGCCCTGAATCTCAGCAGAGTTGCAACACCTACTCTACAGTTCATTGGACTCACGCAAGACAATTAATGTAAGGATGATGATGGACAACACCCATCCCCAAAAACAGAGTATATACATTTGCATGCAAGGCAGTTTCATCTATCTGCCTCATGGGATCTAAGCCACCTCTCAATCAGAAACAGAGTGGGCATCACAATCCCAAAGTCCTCAAGATTGAGGAATTAACAATCAAACAGTTGGAATGCAACTATGGATCAAAGTAGACATTATTCTAGCAATGGAAGAACTTGTATCATTGATATAAAGGAGTGGCCACCAGAGGTTCTGAGGGGTTGGGAAAGGGAAAAATAGGTGCATTTTTAGGACATTGGAATAGCCCTGCATGACATTGGAATGACAGGTACAGGCCATTATACATTTTTGTTAATAACTATAAAATTGTGCCATACAAAGTATAAACTATAATGTAAACTATAGGCCATGTTAATTAGCAATGCATTAATATGTGTTCATAAATTGTAACAAATGTACCACACTAATGAAAGATGTTAATGAGGGAAAGAGAGGGAGGGGGAGGGGGGTATATGGGAATCCCCTATATTTTGATGTAACATTTTTGTAATCTAAAGCTAATTTTAAAATTGAAAAATTGGGAAGCAGATATGGCTCAAGCAATTTAGCTACCCCCTACCATGGAAGCTCCTGGTTTCATTCCCAGTGCCTCCTAAAGAATACAGCAAGCTCTCATGATGGGCTGGCATGGCCAAACACGCAAGACTCACAAGAAGAAAAAAAAAAAAAACATAAGGAGATACACAAAAAAGCAGGAAGCAGAAGATCTCAGTGCTTCCTAAAGAGGGCGAGCAAGACAGCAAGCTGGTGTGATGGACAGGCGCAGCTACCTAATACAATAAGATGATGTAACAACAGTCACAATGAGAGACACAGCAAAGAAGAGAGCAGAGGTGGCTCAAGTGATTAGGCTCCTCCCTCCCATATCTGAGGTCCAGGGTTCATTTCCTGGAGCCTCCTAAAGAAACAAGGAAGACAAATAGATACACCAAGTGCCAACAATGAGGGAGAGGGGAAAAAGAAATCTTAAAAATTAAAAAAATTAAAAAAACCAACCAAACAAAAAAAGTTATAGGCACACAGTTTATCTTGGGGCAACAATCTCCTCTGGCTGTAGACATTTGACACTTAGAAAACAAGTTACCTGCTTCCAATATACAGAGGGACAGTCACAGGACAATGAAAGAAGTTAGAGTTTCAGTGGAAGATCAAGATTAGGTGGGAACAATGAATAATAATGCACCAAACTTCTAAACCTCTTGTGCATTAGAATGAATCAGAAAAAAATAGTTCAGAAATGTCAATAGGAGGCTCTCCATTCCCTGCATCTGCAGCCTTTTGGTACAAAGAGAAAGACACCCCTTAAAGGCTAGAAAGCCAAATGGGGCTATTATCTGACCATGATAGTGAACTGAGAAGTTGGGCTTATGTTGTGCTTTCTGGGCCTAGAAGATATTGCTCTGAAAATAATGGAGGAAATGTCCCTCTGGGGGGAGCAGAAGGGGTCCCATATCACCTGTATTCTGTGAGGAAACACGGGCAGCCATTCATGCATGACAAAGCCACCCCACAAGCAAAGCATTGTGGGTCACTACACTGAGAGACCAAGAATCCAGTTGCAGCATTGAGCAAGCCGGAGCAGGGGCCACCCACACAGTCCAGACAAGGGTGTGATGCTGGGTAATGGGGGAACTGAGCTAATTAGGTGGTCTGGAAGGCTTCACCAAGGAAGTAGAGTGTGTACATCAAATTCATTTTGAAGAGATCTGGGGACTGGAAGAGAGGATATATAAGGCCAATATTTGGGATTTGGGGCAGAGAGCTCCTCCTTTGTAAATATTGTGAAGTGCATTTATGTAAATTCAAAAAATGATGAGAAAAATGGTAATTTTAAAGTATTTAATTTTGGAATTGCAAAACCATTTGGAAAATATTTCTTGTAAAATTTCTCTGAAGTAGACATGACCAATTATGTTATAGTTAGGTACAGAAACAGAGGGACAGAAAAGAATGGTCTCCTAGTGTTTTTTTTTTTTTTTTAAAGAAACCACAATGGACTCTCTTTGCAACTCCCTGTGACTCTATAATTATTTCAAAATAAGACATTAAAAAACAACCACGTCACAAAACACCATTATTATCAAGATCATATCATACTAACATATTAGAAAATATGCAAATTTCTAAGTATCATGAATGAACAATAGGAAGAAAAATATTTATAAACAAGTCTTCCAAATAATTCTTCATTCAATGGTTACTATATGGATTGTAACATAAGATGAATTAGATAGTGGTGGGAGGTGTGGGAGGTAGGCAACATGGGAATCCCAGTGGGTTCTGTGTAATATTTTGGGTAATCTAAGCACCTCTTAAAATATATTTTTATATATATATAAATAACATTTTTGTAAGCAAATGCACATATATGCATATATATTTATAGATCATTTTGCAAATGTTGGTATGTATTATGAAAATTTTAATTTTTACGCACAATAAAAAAAAAATAAAAATAAAAATATAAAAAGATGAATTAGATCCAAAAGAGAAATAAGGCTTAAATTTTTCTCTAAATGTATTTGTAAAAGTATGAATGAGATTTATTATCCAAATCATAAAATAAAAGCTTTCCTAACAAATAGTCCAGAAAAATGCCTACCTGTCTGGGTGTTATTAGGTTCATAGTACCAAAGGTGTAAGACCATGGCACTCTATGGCTAAATACTTCAGCTTTAATGGACTTAAATTAAGGTGGTCTCTTTCATAACAATATCCTTACCATTATTAAGAAATTTACTAAATTTGATATTATCTAATGTTGGAAACCTTGATTATTGTTGAAATTATACCAGTTTTAGTGGAGTGGTTTTTGAAGGTGTGAAGAATATTCAATAAGGATAATTTTTCCAAGCAATATAGTCTGGAACAGATGCTCTCAAAATATGGTCTCTAAACGAGCAGCATCAGAAACATACACTAATTTAGTAAAAATGCAAATTCTTGAGAACTACTGACCTAGAATACTCAATAAAAGGAAACAATTCTTTCCCCCACTCTACTGGTTAATTTTATCTGGATAAAGTCCCATGCAAGGAAAAAAGGATATGACTATGACCCATGCAACAGGGAAAAACCTATGTTAAGAGATAACCTGAGGGTTTTTTGGTTGGTTGGTTGTTATTTTTATTATTTCCAACAGAATGAAGACTGACAGGAAAATCTCTCTGACCATTAAACATTTAAAATAGTTTTATCTTTCAGTTTTAAAAACAAGAAAATGAAGGCACCCTATAGAACACAGAAGGCATTTTTCTCAATAGACTCCATAGGTAATGTCAGCCACTTTAAAGCGTTCAACTACTTTATGTCTTTAAAGAGTGCCAAGTCAGGATTTTTAGATCAAATTCTTTCATAAACTTCAAAGCAGTGAATCCAACTGCCAATTAGACATTTCAGCTTCAAACTCTTAATGACAGGAAATACACCACATGTCCAAACTGAAATTACATTCCATCCAAACCTGTTCTCTCTTAATGCTTGCTCTATCCTTGACTGGGAACACCCATCCCTTCCTCCTCCCTTCTAAATCCAATCACTTACTAATACCTTTATATCCAATTCTAATCTCATTACAACAACTCTAGTTCAGGACAGCAAAAAATTAGAGCCTCCTAACAACACAATCTGGCAGGTACCATTTATTCTACCTCATCCATCCAATTCAAAAAAGCTGTTCTCTAAAATATAGCTAGAAATCTTATCAAAACACACTACTCTTCCTGGCATCCCCCTGCTTAAAATCTGCCAGCTGCTTCCCTTTGTTCTTAGGTCAAAACTCCAAATTCTTAACTTGGCTCCATACCAACAGGCAATTGCTTCTGTCAATTGCTTCATAGAAGTATATTTTCTATGTGCCTCCAGCCTGGGGAGAAATGCCACCAATACTCTGTCAGTTTGCTAAAGCATGTGGTGCTTAAGGGTGAATTTTTGATGTCAGAATTAACTCCCAACCACACATTTACTCTGAAGGAGAATAAGTGACCATGGGACTGAAGCACTTGTAATTCTTAAGGAAACTACCAACCTAACTCCTGTTTTATGTGGATGGCTCACATGATTGCCTGTCTCCCTTCTCCCCACCCACTTTATTTTCTGTTGGAAGCTGTAGTGGATTCTGTGGTGCCCTTCAGGCAAATGCCCTCATTCTTCCTGCTGCCAGGATTATTGGGAGCTCCCTTGCCTAGTTACATCTCTCCTGGGTCCACCATAGCTAATGACAGGTTGATGAAGAGGCCCAAAGGTCCTGTTGTGTTAACTTGGGATAGCTCAGAAGTGCTATCCCAGTTCCAGGCCACCCAGTGGGATCTCCTGAGGCCTCTGTTGCAAATGTGTTTCAGCTCAAATTCTCCTCTGCCCAATCCTGATTCCTTTACTCCCTTACAGGTGTTCAGCTATCACATCTACTGTCTTTTGTTTTCACAGCTTAGATATCCATCTCTGACCTCTGTATGGTCTCTATAAGGTTTCTGTAAAGGCACTGTGGGTGTTTGGGAAACCAGAGAGGTTGTAAGTGATAAGGACAAGAGAGGCCAACTTGGAAAGGATTCTAAATTGTTTGTGGTTGGGGTTCTTGAGTTAAGCAGGCCTAGGTTTGAGGTATTGTTCCCCCTCACTGACCTCTTTGATTCCTAGTATATTCCTCTGTGAACTAGGGAAAAAAATCCATATCAATGTTATGCTCTGAGAATTTTACATTAGTTTAATGAAATTATGGGTTTAATGTCCCATAGCTCAGTGCAGATCTCACCTTAGAGAGGCCCCTTGCTCAGCACCCAAATTCAGTGAGCCGGCTTCTCCTGAGCATAATTCCCCTCCCCTCCCAGGGAGAAACTACATCACCTCCACCTTCTGGGTGTACATGTTCCTACGGCTACTATCACCCAGTCAACACAAATACAAGACTTGCAGAAATGTCAGAATAAGAAGCACTGACATCCCTTGAAGGAAAAGGGCCATTTGGGTGCCAGATATAGAAATATTGAAAAACGGTGACACTGAACTTGGATTTGGGTGACCTACAAAGATCTGTGCTTTATAATTTGTTGCCAGTGGGTCTCCTGGGAAGATCTTTCTCTTATATTTCTGGACTTCTCCATAGATCTAATGAGTCTATGCTTTCTGGATGGTATACAACACAACTGCCCTTGATAAAACTTCCCAGAAGATTCTAACCTGAAGCCAAGTTTGGGATTCACTGGCCAGTGTGCCCGGGTAAAGTTGATTTTGACTGACTGGTGTGTGAGTGGAGGGATGTGGAAGGATAAGAATAGGTATTGAGGGCACTGCACTAGGCCACTTAAGTACTGTTCATTCTTTAATCCTCAAAATAGTCCAGCATTTCTTCAGTGATTTTACTGGAGATTAGCATTCTTAGATAGAGAACAAATTGCAAATGATACCTGGAACCATTTTTTTTAATGAATTTATTCAACAAATATTTGTTGAGAGCCAATTCTAAGGAGTGGCTGTGCTAAGCTTTTAGGAACCATGATCAAGGAAATGCAGGTCACAATATCTACCCTTAGGGGAATTCCAGTCTTATGAGGGGACAGACTTTAACAACCACCAGTTCCATAACTTCCTCCTGCCTTGAGGTGCTGGGAAGCAGAGCTCTGTGCTGGTGTAACAGAGCTTCATTGTTTTCATTGTTTTTGTCAAGGAGTCAAAGAAGGATTCCAAGAGGAAGGGAAGTGTGGTGAAGAAGAGGGTGTTAGTACAGATTTCCAGGTGAGATGCTAAACTAGATTTACCACAATGACATATAAGAGACAGATGGAGTTTTATCGTGCATGCTGTGAAAACTGACATGATTCAGTTGTTCGACTTTGGTTGCATCTACTGGATTAAATGTTTTGAAGATTTATAATCAAGTCTACACAATCAAGCTTTCAGCTCTACCATCCATTTCAGATGGTTTCCATGATGATTGCTTCCATTTCCATTGAACATTTTAATTATCTAAACGCTCTGGAAATTAACCTTCTCTACTAGTCTCAAACTGTATTTTGAATAACTGTTTCAGCTTCAATTTCTTCTTCCTGCCCCCTCAGTTGTCTGCGGTATCTAGGTCTCTGCACTTGGCTCTCTTTTTACTTTCTATTTGTGCTTCTCCACCCTTCTCCACAGGATGCTAGGCAGCAGATCACATAACAGTAATTTTTCTCATTTCCCTGCTGTTTGATCCTTAGTATGTGTTGGGGATGAGAAAGAGATATGGCCCCTGACTTGTGGGAGCTAGCTTGGTATTATCAGATAGATCTTGCTGTTCTCCTGTTGAACAAAAACAATTTCTCAGACCATTAACATTACACAAGGCCATTCTGTCACTGGGATGGATCAAGAGAAACACAAGTCTACTCTGTAATTATTTCTGAACACAAACAAAATATGAATTTTGTTCAAATCACTAAATGACCATGTATCCATTTTTTATGGCTTCTATCAGTGACCACTGTTACTTTACTGATTATAGCTTCAGTCTCAGTCTTATGTCCCTCCATCCATAGATTTTTTAAGATACACACAAAGAATTATCTTACTTTTTGACAACATCTAATCAGAGCAAAGCCCCACTTCCTTAAACTTTCCCTCAAATCAACTAAAGCAACACAAATCTTAGAGTATTTTCTAATACCTTCTCACTGGCATGCCCCAGAGTTCCCCCATGGTGTGTTTTCTCCTCAGCTGTAAGTAATAAACCCCACCATTTAAAGTCAGCTCTGTTCCTGGTAGTCCTTGGCTGGAGAGGATGGAAAGGGGTAAGTGGAAAGCAGAACAACAAGGAAGAGAGAGTGCAGAGGCTGGCTTCCCTTAGTGTAGTGGGAGGGGTTTGGGGGCTGGGCATGTTGTTTCAAACAAGATTTTGATGTGTCCAGAATCACTGCTCTTGAAGACATGACTCCACCTATGAGCCAAGTGCTGAATCCCAGGTGTGATGGAAATGAGGCATTGGACTTGGGTGCAAAATTTAAGGGGTTACAAAAACTCAGTCATCAAGAGAAATGATATTTTAAGGCAACATTCTTGAAAACCAAAATTAATGCAAAAAGTCCATGATGAAGAAATATCAAAATGTAAAAATGTAGGAAGCAAAATTAAACTTCAAAATTCCACGTGTAAAATTCTTAGAGAATAATTTAAAGGGGGAAGCATGTCTGCTATGTTCTAAGCACAGCAAGAGGCCACTGCAGTTAGAGGGAAAGAGATTCTTTAAAATAAATGTCTTAGTAACTTTTCCACTCAAAAGACTCAAGTACTTTGATTTAAGAGGAAGAGCCCATTCTATAAACAGTCTACTTGGCCCTGTAAGATCTGGATCTTCTCCCACACCTACCAGACTTAATTCTACTTTTCCCCTCACTCACTTTCCTCCAGTCACATTGATTTCCTTGCTGTCGCAGGCTTGGCAAGCCCCTGCTGTATAGCACATGGTCAAGGTGGATTCTTTTTTTTTTTTTGGTCAATAATGAATTCAACTTTATTTGCTGCCTTTCTCCTCATACCTCTTATGTCAGCTTGGCTGTTAGCGTGGAAAAATTGAATGAGATTTTCCCACCCAAGTTAAAAAATATTAGTACTGCTTCTGCCAACTTTGATGTGCTAGGCATTGTCATAACTGATGGAAAGTATTTGACTGCTAAATATTTCCACAATGGAACTTTTCAGCGTGGTTTATATGAATAACTTAAAAATTCATCCTTAAGTCAATTTCAATGATTAATTTTATCCTTCCACTATTCTTACTGCTCTCCCACCCCAACCCCGTCCCAATTGGTCCTGCCTTTCTTCCAGGTTCCTAGCATAGAGACTCAGGAGTAGCCAATCAAGTATATTACTTGGATATTGGTTTTCTTTTTTTTTTTTTTTCCACTGGCTCCACCTCATTGTTATAATTTCTTGCATTGCTAGAATCACCATATGTGAACAAGAGAATACCATCAAGTCCACTCTAGTCCATAGTTCTTTCCCCAATCCAGAGGGGACTGGGATGGTGATGTCCACTCCAACTCCAAGTGAGAGGGGGCTTATATCCCATGGATATGGTGGATGGGATTATCCTGCCTGCAGCTGGAGGCTCTCTCCATTCCCTGGGATGGCCGTTGTCCATCATCGTCTCCTCACCAGGTGACTTGGGTGAGACTACTGTCCTGTAGAGTAGTTGTAGCTCCACCGAGATTCCAGGCAGAGTTGGCACATGGGCAGGCCTGAGGCTCCAGTCTCTGGAAGTACACCTACAAACTCCAGCATCACATATAAGTTTGAATAGAAAGGACTGATGGACCATGTGCAGGGAGGACTTATTTGAGTCTAACTCTGTCACTCTCAGGAGCACAGATTCCAAAGTAGAGCCCACTGATAAGGCATCAATCTCTGGCGCTATCCCCCCCCTTATATAGGACCTGGGTGTCTCCAGAGCCCTCAGGAGCCCCTGTGTGTAGGATGATAGCCACTTCGGTGTTCTATGAGATCTGACTGAGGTGTGCGTAAGCGTTACCTCTGGGATGATATCCCAGCTCTCTTTGAAGTCTCTTAGCCACATGAACACATTTGTCTTTACCTTTTCCCCCTTTTATTCAAGATTTTTTTCCAGTTTTATTGCCAGTTGGCACTTGGTATTAATCCCTCATTGCCGAGGAGGCTCATCCCCGGGAGTCATGTCCCACGCTGGGGGGAACGTAATGTATTCATACGGTGGGTTTGGCTTAGAGAGAGTCCACATTTGAGCAATAAGGAGGCTCTCAGGTGGCAACCCTTAGGCACCCCATAACAGTAGGCCAAGTTCCAATTACAAGAGCAAAGACTTGTAAGGCTAATCATCAATAATAAGAACCCATCAGTGGACCATCCTCCTTTGCCCTTGCACTCAGGGGATTGTTACTGTTCCCTTGGAGGCTGTGGCAGAACTCTCACAGCTGGGAATTCAGTATTCCCTCATTTATTGAGTGATTGTCTACCCACTGTGACAATGTCCCACCCCTGATCCTTTGAACAAATTTATGTATCTTTCATGTATATTCAGGTGAACTTCCTCCCATGAGACCCCCATCCCAGACACCCCCCATGAATTATCCTCTCCTGCCCCCTCTGTAACCCTTCTGTGATCCAAACCTTCCTTGAAGATGAAGCCTATATAATAGCCAAATACAATTAATAGGAAAAGGAAATAATAAAGATAAGTTTAAATGTAAGAGATAAAATACATGGTAACTTAAAAAAAAACACTAGAAATAAAAAAAAATTAAATGATTGGGATATTCAAAAAATGGGAAAAAACAATCCTTTTTTAATTTAACATTTTTCCTCTTATCACTGCATTATTGGGTGTCCAGTCTGTACTGTGGCATCTGTCCCCTCTCACTCCCCAGTGTCTCCCAAATTTTCATTTAATTTTAAATTTTATGTCACAGCAAAGTCACACTCAGAATACTAGAGACTCCCATATACCCAACCTCCTTCCCCTTTCCTCACCCCATATTAAAACCTTTTTCATGTGGATGGTAGCATTGTTATAAATGTTGTACAGATAGTTAAGCATGGCTACTAAACATTGTCAATGGTTTCAGTATAGTTTACAATTTAGACAGTACAGTATAATAATTTTTAATGATTTTTTTAAAATCATACAATATATTACACAATATATTTGGTTCATAGTAATGCATTTATACAGGATTTACCCTTTTGTGTCTGGCTTGCTTCGCTCAGCATAATGTACTCCAGGTTCATCCATGTTGTCATATACTTTACGACTTCATTTCTTCTTACAGCTGCATAATATTCTATCATGTGAATAGACCACAGTTTGTTTATCCATTTGTCTGTTGATAGACACCTGGGTGGTTTCCAACTCTTGGCAATGGTGAATAATGTTGCTATGAACATCGGTGGGCAGATGTCTGTTTGCGTCACTGTTCTCATTTCTTCTGGGTATGTACCCTGTAGTGGTATTGCAGGGTTACGTGGCAAGTCTACATTCAAATTTTTGAGGAAGTGCCAAACAGTCCTCCATAGTGGCTGTACCATTCTGCATTCCCACTGACAATTAAGAAGTGTTCCTATCTCTCCACATCCTCTCCAACACTTTTTGTTCTCTGCTTTTTTAATACTGGCCATTCTGATAGGTGTGAAATAACTCATTGAGTTTTGATTTGCATTTCCCTAATCATGAGTGATGTTGAGGATTTTTTCATGTGTTTTTTTGCCATTTGTATTTCTTCTTTATGTATGTCTGTTCAAATATTTCACCCACTTTTTAACTGGATCATTTCACTTTTTATTGTTGAGTTGTAGCATCTCTTTATATATCCTGGGTATTAAACCCTTATCAGATATGTGATTTCCAAATATTTTTCCCAATTGAGGTGGCTACCTGTGAGGTGCAAATGTGGTTAATTTTGAGGAGGTTCCATTATCTATTTTTTTCTTTTGTTGCATGTGCTTTTGGTGTAAGGTCCAAGAAACAAGCACCTACTACAAGGTCTTAAAGATGTTTCCCTATAATTTATTCTGATAGTTTTGTGGTCCTGGCTTTTATATTTAGATCTTTGATCCATTTTGAGTTGATTCTTGTAAAGGGGATGAGATAGGGGTTCTCTTTCATTCTTTTGGTTATAGATATCCAGTTCTCCCAACACCATTTGTTGAAGAGACTGTTTTTCTCAATTAGCGTGATCTTGGTAGATTTGTCAGAAAACATTTGGCTCAATAGTTGAGGGTTTATTTATGCATTTTCAATTCTATTCCACTGATCGATGTGTCTATTTTTATGCCAGTATCATGCTGTTTTGACCACTGTAGCTTTGTAATATGTTTCAAGGTCAGGCAGTGAAATAAATCCCACATCGTTCTTCTGGCTTAGAATGCCTTTGGCTATTCGGGTGCACTTACCCTTCCAGATGAATTTGGTAATTACCTTCTCTAATTCTGTAAAGTAAACTGTTGGGATTTTGATTGGTGTTGCATTGAATCTATAAATCAGCTTGGGCAAGATTGAAATCATCACAATATTTATTCTTTCAATCCATGAACACAGAATGTCTTTCCATTTGTTTAGGTCTTTTTTAATTGCTTTAAGCATTGTTTTGTAGTTTTCTGCATACAGGTCCTCTACTTCTTTGGTTAAATTAACTTCTAGGTATTTGAGTCTTTGTGTTGCTATTGAAAATGGAATTTTTCCCCTGATTTCCTCCACAGGTTGTTCCATACTATTGTACAAAAACATTACTTATTTTTGCGTCTTGATCGTGTATCCTGCCACTTTGGCAAACTCATTTATTAGTTCAAGTAGCTTTGTCGTGGATACTTCAGGAATTTCTACATACAGGATCATGTCATCTGCAAACAATGAGAGTTTTACTTCCTCTTTTCCTATTTGGATGCCTTTAATTTTTTTTCTTGTCTAATTGCCCTAGTTAGAACTTCTAGTACAATGTTGAATAACAATGGTGACAGTGGGCATCCTTGTCTTCTTCCCAATCTTAGAAGGAAAGCTTTCAACCTTCCACCAATGAGTATGATGTTGGTTGTGGGTTTTTCATACATGCCATTTATCATATTGAGGAATTTTCTTTTTATTCCTACATTTTGAAGTGTTTTATCAAAAAAGGATGCTGGATTTTGTTGTATGCCTTTTCTGCATCTATTGAGATGATCATGTGTTTTTTTTTCCTTCAATTTGTTAATGTGGTGTATTACATTGATTGCTTTTCTTTGTTGAACCAGTCTTGCATATCAGGAATAAATTCCACTTGGTCGTGATGGATAAGTCTTTTGATATGCTGTTGGATTCGGTTTGCAAGTATTTTGTTGAGAATTTTTGCATCTATGTTCATTAGAGAGATTGGTCTGTAATTTTCTTTTATTGTGGAATCTTTTTTTAAAAAATTTATTTATTGTTTATTGTGGGTAAAAATCAAAATTTTCACAATACATACCAATATTTGTAAAATGATATATAAATATATATGCATATATGTGCATTTGCTTACAAAAATCTTATTTATATATATATATAAATAAATATATATATATATTTTTTTTTAAGGATTTATTTATTTATTTACTTTTATCCATTTTTACACCCCTTCCCCCTCCCCCCCCGTTTTTGCTGTTTCTGTGTCCATTCGCTGGGCAACTCTGTGTCCATTTTCTGCCCTCTCTTCTCCTCCTTCTCCTCCTGTCTTCACTGGGATTCAATCCTTGGAATCTCTGATGTAGGAGAGAGGCATCCTGCCTGCGCAACCTTAGTTGCTGGTTTTTCAGTGCGTCTCATCTTGCTTCTCCCTTGTGTCACTCTCCTATTATGTCATCATCTTGCTGTGTGGCTCGCGGGAACTGGTGGTGCGCCCGCGCACAGGGCGTGGCGGCCCACGCACCTTCTATATATTTTTTAAATTTTTACCAGGAGGTCCCGGGGATTGAACCCAGGTCCCTCCATATGGGAGATGGACGCCAACCAGATATAGCCCCCTGCTATATCTCTTAAGGTTGACCAGAGATACCTAGAGTTACAGTCTTTTCCCATACAGGATGGACATATAATAAATCAGGCTTAGTTTATCACCAGCATTCTAAAAACCAGACCTAGGGAGGAAAACGAGGTCTGGGGACACATGCATGGTTTCTAATATAGCGAATGTTTAGCCCACCCTGATTATCACAGAATCAGGACAGTGAGAATATTCGCATATAAATATATTTTAAGAGGTGCTTAGATTACCCAAAATATTACATGAAACCCACTGGGATTCCCATGTTGCCCACCTCCCACACCTCCCACCACATCCCACACAAACATCTCCCACAAGTGTGGCCCAACGAGGGGCAGTTGATTTTATTGTGGAATCTTTATCTGACCTTGGTATTAGGGTGATTTTGGCGTCATAAAATGTGTTGGGTAATATTCCCTCCTCTTCATTTTTTGGAAGAGTTTCAACAGGATTGGTGTTAATTCTTTTTGAAATGCTTGGTAGAATTGACCTGTGAAGCCATCTGGTCATGGAATTTTCTTTACTGGGAGATTTTTGATGATGGACTCAATCTCAATAAATATGATTGGTTTGTTAAGTTCTTGTATTTCTTGTAGCATCAGTGTAGGTTGGCTGTACATTTCTAAAAATTTGTCCATTTCATCTAGGTTGTCCAGTTTGTTGGCATATAGATTCTCATGATATCATCTTATGATTCTTTTTATTTCTCTGAAGTTATTTGTAACTGTTCCCCTTTCATTTCTGATTGTATTGATTTGCATCTTCTCTCTTTTTTTCTTTGTTAGTCTAGCGGGGATTTTGTCAATTTTATTGATCTTCTCAAACACCAGCTTTTGGTTTTGTTGATTGTCTCCATTATTTTTCTTTTCTCATTTTCATTTATTTTGCTCTAATCTTTATTATTTCTTTCCTTCTGCTTGCTTTGGAATTGGTTTGCTAGTTTTTTTTTCTAGTTTCTCTAGCTGTTCAGTTAAATCTTTGAGTTTAGCTCTTTCTTGTTTTTTAATATAGGCATTTAGGGCTATGAACTTCCCTTTCAAGAATGCCTTCACTGTATCCCATAAGTTTTGATACATTGTGTTCTCATTTTCATTTGTCTTGATATATTTACTGATTTCACTTGCAATTTCTTCTTTGACCCTCCGATTATTTAGGAGTGTGTTGTTCAGTCTCCACACATTTGTGAATTTACTTTTTTTCTGTCTATTACTGATTTCTAGTTTCATTCCATTATGATCTGAGAAGGTGCTTTGCATAATTTCAAAGTTTTTATATTTATTGAGAGCTGCATTGTGACCTAACATGTGGTCTATCCTGGAAAAAGATCCATGGGCACCTGAGAAGATTGTATAACTCACTGAGTTTGGATGCAGTGTTCTGTATATGTCTGTGAGGTATAATTTGTTCATCATATTGTTCAAGTTCTCTGTTTCCTTGTTGATCTTCTGTCTAAGTATTTTATCTTATGATGTGAGTGGGATGTTGAAGTCTCCAACGATTATTGTAGAAATGTTTATTTCTCCCTTCAGTTTTTCTAGAGTTTGTCTCATATATTTTGGGTCAACTTGGTTAGGTGCATAGATATTTATGATTGTTATATCTTCCTGGTGGAGTGTACCTTTTATTAAAATACAATGGCTTTCCGTATCTCTTATAACTTTTTTTGCATTTAAAGCCTCCTTTGTCTGATATTAGTATAGCTACCCCTGCCCTTTTCTGGTTAATATTCGGTGGGGTATCTTTTTCCAACCTTTCACTTTCAGCCAGTTTTTATCCCTGGGTCTAAGGTCAGTTTCTTGTAAGAAGCATATGGAAGGCTCATGTATTTTTATCCACTCTATCATCCTGTAGGCTTTGATTGGGGAGTTTAATCCATTCACATTCAATGATATTACTCTAAATGCACTATGTAATTCCTCCATTTTATTCTTTGACTTTCCTATGTCATCTTGTTTTTGTCTCTCCTTTTTCTCTTTTAGTTATCCTTTCTGCTCTTCTTTCTTCTATATTCTCTTCCAAGCCACGCTCGCTCTCCTGTCTTTTTCTTTCAGGTTCTAACGCTTCCTTTAATGTTTCCTGCAAAATTGGAATCTTTTTTGCAAATTCTACTTCTCTTCTGGGACTTTGTTGTATTCCTTTTCTTGGGCCATATCTTCTATTTTCTTAATATGGCTCGTAATTTTTTTCTTGGTGTTTAGGCTTCTAGTTAGGATGTGGTTTATTCAGATGCTCAATCTCTTTCTCTTTTATACAGATTTAGTGGCAGGAGGCTATGAGTTACCACAGCTCTTTGATTTTTGACTTGACCTGGATTGTTAGAATTGTCCTGCTGTTTGCTCAAAACTGGGCACCGGGATCAGTAATTGGTCATAGAGTCACTTCCTAGGGCCTTGGGCAGGGAGACTATAGAGGCCAGAAAAAGCTTCTACTTATTTTTAATTTTCTTATGTGCACTTCCTTGTTCTGCCAGGAGATGGTTCTCTTTGGCAGCTCTCAATTCACTGCCTGGTCAGAGTGTATTTGTTGTGACACAGACAAGATCGATGTGACAGAGATTCCTTTCTAGGTGCTAAAAGCCTTGTAATTCAAACTTTCTGAGACAGTTCTCTGCCTTCACTTGCAGCCCCCTCCCTTTTCCCAGCTAGGAAATATTTCCACTCCTCTCTGAGTCCTCAACAATCAGTCCCTGTTAGCAGAGGAGGAGATTGGGAAGTTTGTGTATCTTTAGCCCCTTGCAGGCTCCAAGGCAAACAATGGCGCAGCCCCACCAGGCCTGGGAAGGCTATAGTGACACAGGAGACCAAACCTGCAAGTCAAAAGCTGAGGCAGCCCCAGGTTCTCTCTCCCCTCTCCTGTGGAGTCCTCAAAAATTAGTCCTAGCTAGAAGAGAGGGAGATTGTGAGGGCTGGATTTCTCCAGTCCTTCGTAGGCTTCCAGGGCAAACCACCGTGTGGTCCCAACTGGCTTGGAAGGGTCCATGGGGCTCCGCAGCCCAAATTTGTGGGTCAGAACCTGAGTCAGCCTTAGGCTGTGTCCCTCTCCCTCCCCTTTCCTGGAGTGGTAGATCCCTGGAGCCCCCTTTGTCTGTTGTTGCAGGTCCAGAGGCCCTAGAATTCTAAAGAGTTGGGGGGAGGGAGCTGGCAGCAGTAGCCACTGCTGTTTCCAACTTACAGTTCTGTCATAGCAATTTCCCTCTTTGTCTCTCTCTCCTCTGGTTGGTGTGCAGCCTTCACCTGCTGTCCTAAACCCTAGGAGATCTTTTTCGGGCACTCCCAAGGTTGAATTCTGATGCATTTTGGGGACACAAGTCAAAAGTCACTTTCCCTGGTAAAGTTATGCGTCAAGGACTGTGTTAAGTGCCTTCCATGAAGTCACTATTTCTCCTCAAACATTTACAACTTTATGAGTTAGTGTTGGAAAAGACAACCTGTCAGAGGCCCTAAAGGTACTTGCATGTCTTGCTGGGTATGCCAAGAATGCAGGATTCTAACAGCTCTTTACCTAGGCCTTTTCCCAAGTTTGTGTTTGCAGGGAACATCCTTGGAAGATAAGGTAAAATCTCCTTCTGTGACATAGAGCAAGCTTGCTATCAAAGTGTGTTCCCCAAGCTCAGGTTTTCTTTCTTGTGACACAACTCACTCTGTGCACAGCATCTACATGGGTCCTTCCATATCACTTCGGTGGGACTTGGGAGATGTGGATAGCCAAACCCAAAATGATGTTCATGCTGCTTTTTGTGACATTAGTAAGCAAATTACTTTACCGAAGATTCTTATATCTTCTGCCAGATACCACAAATCATTAGCAAGCCTTCTTACTAGCTTGCAAGTAGCGTTACATCCCAAACACTGACAGTTTGAAGTAAGTATCATCAATAATAGTGTTAAGTTCAATTAAGAAGAATTTGAATTGGCTTATCAAAAGTTGTAATACTGACTGGTAAAACCACTGGCATGTAACTAAGCCATTAAGCTCATTAACCTTTCTTGGTACTCCCGTAAAACACAAAGCAGTCCTTTAAACCCTATGTAAAGCACTTCATAAGTGTCTTATTTAACTAGAAATTTCAAAATTTTTAATCTATCCAAATTGAATAACATAGATAATTGGGATTTGTTTCATTCTACCACTCTTTATGATAATGTAAATATGTACAATACAAGTTGAGAAGCAGCAGGGTCTGATTGAAGTGAGTTTTCTTACTAAAGCTGCTACTTAACTGGGTATATTTCCCTAACTAACTTAATTTCTTTGAGCTTTAGTTTCCATTTTAGAAAGTTTGAAGCATTAAATGAGAAAATACACACAAGAAGCATGCTAAAATGACTGACACAGAACAGATGGTCAATAACTCACACTGTGTAGAAAATAGTTACAGCAGGCTGGAGACTAGTGTCTTTAAAAGCCCTGCTTTCAACCTTGTCCCTTTGTTGGTATCTGGGAACTTAGATGTAGGAAAGGCTCCTACCATTCCCTGCCAGGAACAGCCCACTGTACCTAACCTGTTTGTATACACAATGTGATGTAAGCTGAACACCTGCTTTCCTTCTGAAGTTCTGGAATTTTGATACTTACTAGACAGAGAAGACCACATGACTATTGCCCAGTAAATACCTTGGGAACTGTGTTTCTAAGGACCTTCCTTGGTAGACAACATTTCACATGGTTTGTCACAACTTTGAGATTCTACATTTATAACTTTGGTTAATGTATCCAACACCTCTCAGAGTGTAGACTTCATGATTTGAATGCTCCCCTTTATTTTCTCAAAATTGTAGTATCAACTCCTATTCTCTTGCCTGTTGCATAATGGAGTCTCAATAAATGTTTGGCAGATAACCTAAATCTGAAGTAGATTCCTAGCTCTCAGATTCAACCATAGTGCCCTTGGATGATACATAACATGTGTGAGACCAAACATGTGATGGTTAGGCTAATGGTGTCAACTCAGCCAGGTAATTATGTCCAGGTGTTTGGTCAAGCAAGCACTGGGCTAATTGTAGTACAAAAGCATTTATGGATTTCTGTCACCAGTGTGTTTACTCCATGGATGGCTGATTATATCTGCATAAATCAGAGAGATGGCATCAGCAATGGATGGTGCTTTTATCCAAACAGTTGAATGCCTTAGAAGGGGAACTGATTTCAACATTTAGAGAAAATTTCCCAGCTCGTCTTTAGACAGCCAATTTCCTTCAGAAACTCATCAAGGACCATTCATTGGACTTTCATCGGAGCCCCTGGTTTGCATCCTGCCTGCAGACCTGGACTTGTGCATCTCCAAGGTTGTGTGAGACTCTTCTAGAATCTCATATTATATTGACAGATATCTCCTGTTGATTATTTTTCCCAAGAGAACCCTGACTAATACACATGTTTATCTGTAAAACAAAAACGCTATTCCTAAAGGCAATATACCTAGCAGGATAAGGTAATGTTTAAAGGCTGTCAATGTAGGCTGACCAATCTTTCCCCAAGACTCTCCAAAGATAATTCACATGGCCACTTCCCAAGGGTTGCAAATTTAATTAATAAGGAACAACCACCTCCATTGTGACTCCACAGAATCTCAGCAGAATTCCAATTACCTGAATTTTTCACTAGAGTTTCTGAAAGTCAGAAAAGACTGGATGGTGGGCAAGCCAGAGGCTCAGAAAGCTTATGCTCAAGGAAGCCTCACTTTGCCTCTTCCTTCAGCATGTTCAGATTACTTAGAGAAAGTGTCTCAGCCCTGCTGCCTAGATGCCATGTAGGAATGACACTGCCTCATGTGGGCAGGGTGGACAGACCAACCACACTGAATGGGAGACTTTTCCTGTGGATGATTGGGGATTCCTTGGTGGAAGGCAGGAAAGGTGTGGCAGAAGCTCAATGGCCCTGCAAGTGGGGCAGGAGGGTATGAAGAGATCCAGAGGATGACTTGCAGCTGTTTCTTACTGATCACGACTTTGTGGGCTTGAAGTGATCATTCAGTTCCCAATAGCAACCTTTTCTGATTCTTACTATTATTATGGCTTTGAAGAACTTGAGGGTCAAAGTAAGGCCAAGCCAGCCATACTCTTTATAGTTTGGTTTTAAAACTTCACCACCACAGCAAATCTGCCCAGAAGCTAAGAGAGTGGAAATTCTCTGCAGAGGAGTTGTTTTATCTACTCTGGAGTCTCAGGGTGAGGTGGAAGAGGGCTTTATAAGCTTTGATCACATCTTTGATCATTTTACATTTTAATAGGTGATGGGAGGGTCTGTCTCCCCCTGTGGGTTTATGCCCCCCCCATTCAAACTCACTGGTGTCTTTTCATAGGAAGTGGCATTTAAGGTGAAAACAATAAATGCATTTGAGCTTTAGTTTCCATTTTAGAAAGTTTGAAGCATTAAATGAGAAAATACACACAAGGAGCATGCTAAAGTGCCTGATGCAACAGATGGTCAATAACTCACACTGTGTAGAAAATAGTTACAGCAGGCTGGACACAACTGTAGAAAATATTCACGCATAAAAAACAAACAGAAACTAAGAGAGATTGCAAAAAAGAATCCAACTTTGCAGGACATATTAAAGGAAGACTTATAACCTGAAATAAAAAGACAGAAGAAACAGGCTTGGAGGAGAGTATAGAAGAAAAAATAGTGAAAAGGATAACCAAAAAAGTAAAAAAGAAAAAAAAAGGACAAAAATATATGACATATGAAACCAAAGAATAAAAGGGTTAATATAAAGAGTACATTTTCAGTAATATCATTGGATGTGAATGGATTAAACTCCCCAAATCAGAAGATAAAGGCTGACAGAATGGATTAAAAAACATGATCCATCCGTATGCTGCATAAAAGAAATTCACCTTAGACCAGGTATATAAAATGGCAGAAAGTGATAGGATGGTAAAGATGCTTCATGCAAATAATAACCAAAAAAGAGCAGGGATAGCTATACTAGTATCAGACAAAGCAGATTTTAAATGCAAAAAAAATTGTAAGAGATACAGAAGGCTATTATTTATTTATAAACGGGACAATCCACCAGGAAGATATAACAGTCATAATCATCTATACACCTAAACAGAGTGACCGAAAATAAAGGAGACAAATTTTAGCAAACCTGAAGTGAGAAATAGACCTCTCTATACTAATCATTGGATATTTCAATAACCCCCCACATCATTAGATAGAACTAGGCAGAAGATCAACAAGAAAACAGAGAACTTAAACAATATTATAAACAAGTTAGACCTAACAGACATATACAGAACACTGCTTCCAAACTCAGAAAGTTATACATTTTTCTCAAGTGCCCATGGATCTTTCTCCAGGATAGACCACATGTTAGGGCACAGTGCATCACTCAACAAATACAAAAAGACTGAAATTGTACAAAATACCTTCTCAGATCACATTGTAGTGAAACTGGAAATCAATAATAGACAGGAAAAAAGTAAATTTGCAAGTGTGTGGAAGCTGAAAAACACACTTCTAAATAATCAATGTGTCAAAAAGAAAATTGCAAATGAAATCAGTAAATATATTGAGACAAATGAAAATGAGAGCACAACTTATCAAAACTTCTGGGATACAGAGAAGGCAGTCTTGAGAGGGAAATTTGTAGCCTTAAATATGTAAATTAAACAAGAATAAAGAGTTAAACTCGAAGGTTTAACTGAACAAATAGAGAAACTAGAAAAAGAACATCAAACCAATCCCAAGGCCAGCAGAAGGAAAGGAATATTAAAGATTGGAGCAGAAATAAATGAGAAAAACAACAACAACAACAACAACAACAACATAGAGAAAATCAACAAAACCAAAAGCTGTTTCTTTGAGAAGATCAATAAAATTGACAAACCCATAGGTAGAAAAAAAGAGAGATGATGCAAATAAATACAATCAGAAATGAAAGGGGAGAAGTTACAACTGACTTCAAAGAAATAAAAAGGATCATAAGAGGATATTATGAGAAACCATATGCCAACAAACTAGACAAACGATGAAATGGAAAAATTCCTAGAAATGCACAACCAACTTATACTGATGATACAAGAAATACAAGAACTTAACAAAGCAATCATATTTAAGGATATTGAATCCATCATCAATATCTCCCAGCAAAGAAAAGTCCTGGAACAACGGTTTCACAGGTGAGTTCTAGGAAGCATTTCAAAAAGAATTAATACTAATCATGTTTAAACTCTTCCAAAAAATTGAAGAGGAGGGAAAATTACCCAACACATTTTATGAAGCCAACATCACCCTAGTACCAAAGCCACATAAAGATAGTATAAGAAAAGAATATTACAGACCAATGTCTCTAAAGAACATTGATGCAAAAATTCTCAACAAAATACTTGCAAATCACATCCAACAGCAAATAAAAAGACTTATACATCATGACCAAGTGGAATTTATTCCTGGTATGCAAGGCTGATTCAACATAAGGAAATCAAACAACATAATATATTACACTAACAAACTGAAGGGAAAAAAAACACATGTTCTTTTCAATTGATGCCGAAAAGGCATTCAAAAAGATCCAGCATTGTTTTTTGATTTAAAAAAAAAAATTCAAAAGATAAGAATAGAAGGAAAATTCCTCAATATGATGAAAGGCATATATGAAAAACCCACAGCCAAAATTTTACTAAATTTTGAAAGCTTTCCCTCTAAGATCAGGAACAAGACAAGGATGCCCATTGTCACTCATGTTATTCAATATTGTACTACAAGTGCTAGCTGGATCAATTAGAAAAGGGAAAAAAAATTAAGGTACCCAAATAGTAAAAGAAGAAGTTAAACTCTCATTGTTTGTGGATAACATGGTCCTGACTTAGAAAATGCTGAAATATCCACGACAAAGCTACTTGAGCTAATGAATGAGTTCAGCAAACTGACAGCATACAAGATCAACACAAAAATCAATAATATTTTTGTACTCTAGTACTGAACAATCTGAGGAGAAAATCAGACGAAAATTCCATTTACAATAGCAAGAAAAAAAAAATATGCTTAGGAATATATCAAAGAACTATAAGACCTATATGCAGAAAACAACAAAAGAATGCAAAACGAAATGAAAAAAAGACCTAAACAAATGGAAAGACATTCTGTGTTCAGGAATTGGAAGAATAAATATCATGTATATGTCTATCTTACCCAAATTGATTTATACATTCAAGGTAATACCAGTCAAAATTCCAACAGCTTACTTTAAAGAAATAGAAAAGGCAATTACCAAATTCATTTGGAAAGGAAAGTGCACCTACATAGCCAAAAGCATTCTAAAAACCAAGAGCGATGTGTCCTGGGTGAGTCCGATGAGCTTTAGAGTAGAAGCTGCTGCTCCACTGAGGTCCCAGGTCCAGCTGGCACATGAACAGCCCAAAGACTCAAGTCTCTGGAAGTGTACCTACAAAATCCAGCACCAAATATAGGTTTGAATAGAAGGAACAGATGAGCCACGTGCAGGGAAGACATGGTTGAGTCCAACTCTTTCACTCTCAGGAGAACAAACTCCAAAGTAGGGCCCACTGGCAAGGCACCAAACTCCAGAGCTATCTGCCCTAACATAGGTCCTTGGTGTCTCCAGAGTCCTCAGAAACCCCACTATTTGGGGTGTGTGTAGCCGTTTGGCAGTTAGATGTAATTATGAATTCCAAAAATCTATATTAGATTATGCTTGTAAACTGATCTGTTAATCTGGGCATGATTAAGTTATGATTAGGGCATTGACTAGACTACATCAACAGGGCATTCAGCCCCACCCCTTGGTGGGCTGGGGAATCAAATATAAAAGGCAAGGCAAAGGACAGAGGAAATAGTTTTGAGTTGGAGTTTTAATGTTGGAATTCTGGTGAAGAAGGAGAGAAGGCCCTGGGATAGAGATGAGCCATTTACCTGAGAGTTCACAACTGGCCTTGTGGAGAGAAGCAAAGCCTAGAAAGCCTCATAGTCTACAGCAGACTTTGTGGAGGAAACAGAGGACCTAAACCTGGAGAGAAACACAGCCCTGGGAAGAGTGGAACCCAAGAAGTCTGAACCTGGGCAAACGTCAGCAGCTGTCTTGCTCCAACACGTGGCAATGGACTTTGATGAGGGGCGAAAGTTATGCTTTATGGCCTGGTAAATGAGGACTTTTACCCCAAATAAATACCCTTTATAAAAACCAACCAATTATTGATATTTTGATTAGCATCCCTTTGGCTGACTAATACAAGATGATATCCATTTTGGAATTCTATGAGATCCTACTGAGATGTGTGTAAGCGTTACCTCTGGGATGACCTCCTGACTCATTTGAAGTCTCTTAGCCATATAAACTCATTTTTCTTTACCTTTTCCCCCTTTTATTCAAGATCTTTTTCCAGTCACATTGCCAGTTGGTACTTGGTAGCAATCCCTCAGTGCCAGGGAGGCTCATCCCCAGGAGTCATGTCCCACACTGGGAGGAAGGTAATGCATTCATATGCTGAGTTTAGCTTAGAGAGCGGCCACATTTGAGCAACAAGGCTCAATGAGGCAACTCTTAGGCACTGCGTAACAATAGGCTGAGTTTCAATTTCAAGAGGAAAGACTCATAAGGCTTGTCATCAATATCAAGGTCCCATTAGAGGATCATCCTGCTTCCCCAGTCATTGCCCCTGCACTTGGGAGACTGTTGCTGTTCCCTTAGAGAATGTGGCAGAGCTCTCTATGATGGGAATTCAGTATTCTCTCATTTATTGAGTGATTCTCCAACCACTGTGACAATGCCCTGTGAATATTTGAACATTTTTATATACCTTATATTTATGCTCATGAGAACTTCCTCCCATGCACCCCCCATACCTGACACCCCAAACAAATCATCTTTCCCCACCCCAGTTGTAACTTTTCTATGATCCAAAGCTTCTTCAAAGATGAAGCCATTACAATAGTTAAATACAATTAATAGGAAAATGAAATAATAATAAGTTTAAATGTAAGGGAGAAAATACATAAAAATTTAAAAAAATAAAACAAAATTAAAAGATTGGGATGGTAAAAAAATGAAAAATATTTTTAAAAAATTTTTTTGACCTTTTGGCTTTCATCACTGCAATGTCCAGTCTGTACTGTGGCACCTTCTCCCTCTCATTCCACAGTGTCATTATTTTTCATTTGGTTTTCAAAGAAGTGTTAGGTCACAGCAAAGACACACACAGAATACAGTAGAGTCTCATATACCCAAAATCCTCCCCCTTTCCTCCCTCCCATATTAATACCTTTTTATATGTGGGTGGTAGCATTGTTATAACTGATATACAAATAGTGAAACATAACTACTAAACTTTTCAATGGTTTACATTATGGTTTACAATACACTTTTATAAATTTTGATGATATTTACCATGTCTTGTGTCAATCACTGTATGGTAATGAAAAACATTTCCACTGAACACTAAGTACTTCCTGTTTGATCTATTCTATTCCTACCACCTAATCCCCCCAGGGCCCACAACAAACCCCTGGCTTGACTCAGATGACAAGATGCATAGTTACATGGAAGAACTCAGGTGGATGTGATGCTAACTTGACCTGGCTTATGCCTGGGCAGGAAAGTTTGGATTCATTATCTGGGGTGAGCAGTGGTGGAAGATGAAGTCATTATTATAACAGGTTATTGAGGAGTTTTCAACTGCATATGGAGTAAATATGAAATGAATGCAATTTGATATTTTTACTAGGGTTACCTCCTAGCTTGTACCTTCAAAGTGGTTTTCAGTCCCTCAGAGTGGAAATATAGGCATCAGAATTACCTAAAGTACTTCCTGTGGTCCAGAAATCACCTAGACCTAGGGTGTGAGAATGTCAAGGAGGCTTTACATATTTAAGCAGGAAGAGTAGAAGGATTTCACCCAAATCTTTATTTCACCAACTAAGTGCCATAAAATACGTTTTATCAATCCTTACAATTAGTATGAACGATAGTAGATGGTCATGTTGAAGTTCAGAGAGGTTAAGTAGATTACAACTGAATTTATAGACTAAATCTTATCCTTCCATGATTGAATTTTAACAGAAGTTTTGAAAGAACAGACTTGAATTTTAACAGAAGAGGGATTGGAAAGAGCAGTACCCCATGACACATATTCATCCCACAAATTTTTTTTTAATGCATACATTTCAACATTTTTATCCATAAATATTGTCATAATTTTATTTTTGGTTTATATTAATTTACATATGTAATGTTCTCACTCTCCCTTTAAATTGGCACATTATCTTTCTCATAGTATTCTATTTTGGAGGCGAAGGGGAAGTTGATTTTGAGTTGGAAATATAGTAGCCGCTAGTGGTGCACAATTTCTGTTTTTGTGAATTGAATTCTTATAAACCCACAAGGTCCATTGGTTTTCTCTAATTTCCACCTGTCAGCAATGCTGGACTGAATCAAATTAATCAGATCTCAGGTCAAATGTGTAAAGAGTAAATTTCTGGTTTGTAATGATGATTTGTTTTTAATTTATGTATCTCAGAAATAATTAGATTAACATTGAAAATCAGATCCTCTTTAAATATCTTTTTCTTTTTCCTTTGAACATCTATCTTGTTTAGTTGGAATTATATGCTGGTGTTTTTCATGTTTTCCTAACTGTGATTATTTCTGTTAACAATTTCTTGTGTGTGTGTGTATATGTGTGAGTGTATACTCTTCGATTTCTTGTTTATCCTCCAATTATTTTAGGCCTATATAATCTCAGCACATTTTTTATTATAAATTGAATTATGATGTTCTACAATTTGCTGTTTTCATGTAAGAATACACCTTACAATTTTTACATCCTTACATATTGATGTATTTCAATAATTTTGTAAATATTTGCTCCCTTACCAGATGAGATTTATTGAATGTGCATTTTTAGAAGATTCATGATTGTATCTTTTGTCTATATCAGTGTTTCCCAATTTCTTTTTCCCCAAATCCTTTCACAGTAAAATACAATTTTAAGAATTTATGGATTTAGAAATTTTAAAAAATATTTTCCCATTTTACAACATATGTAATAAAGAATGATTTTGAATTATAACTATACTGTGTTAGTTATTTTGTTTACTTTTTAAATATATATATCATTTTAATTCAATCTACTACTATGGGAAGCGGTTGTGGCTCAATCAGTAGGGCTCCCGTTTACCATATGGGAGGCCCTGGGTTCGGTTCCCGGGGCCTCCTGGTGAAGGCAAGCCCGCCCGCACGGCGTGGTTAGCTGACCCAGTGAGCACAAGCAGCAAGGGGGGGATAAATGAATAAATAAATAAAATCTTAAAAAAAAAAAAATTCAATCTACTATGGTTTTACATTTACATTTCAGTGTGACATGTTTATTTTAATTTACATTTTACATAATAAAATGATTTCCTGATATATAAAGTTAAGGATCATCTATATTTGTATTTCATTTAGGGAAATAAAAACTCCTAAGGCTGATATATAGGAACTCAATCTAATTTTATTAAAATTTATGCATCCATAAATACTGTAATAATTATATTTTTGTTTATATAAATATAAATATGTAATGGTCTCCCTCACAATTTAAATTTGCACAGTATTTTTCTCATAGAATTCTATTTTGGAGACCAAGGGAAAGATGATTGTACATGGTGCACCAATATAAGAAAGACTATCTATACTTATACATTTTAACTTTTCATTATAGACAATTTCTATCTTGTAAAAAATTGGATAGAATGGCATAATGAACTCTCCTAGATTCATCATGCAGCTTCAACAATTTTCATGGTCAATTTTGTTTCATCAATACCAGATCCTCTTCCTCTCACCATTAATTATTTTGACTCAAAGTTCATAGATCATATAAATGTATCTGTAAAGTTTTAGAATGTCACTGAAAGATAAGAGCTAATTTTTTAAAATTTATCACAGTATTATCATACTTAATACTTAAAATTGAATCATTAAAATAAAAAATTAACAAAAAAGTTTGCTTTGTTAAAGTAAACTTTATTTGATGATGAGTTGTATGAATAAAGTGAGGGAAAGAGAGAAATAGTGATGAATTTTTGGGTTTTGCTCTGGATGTTTCCATGAAATGAATTAGAGTATATTGGTAAAGTAAAATATCTAAGGGGCATGCTATGTAGGGCAGAGTGGGGAGAGGTAGACCAAGAGATATTTTTAAGGCCTGCTAAGCATGTAGATGTATATTAAGTGTCCAAGTGGAAAGGTCAAATTAGGTGCTTGTAATTTGCCAATCAGTGTGAAACTGAGGCCTAGTCAGGCTGGAAACAGCTTTAGACTCATCACCACAAAACACAACAATAGTTGAGGTTACATAGGGAGAGGCTGTAGATTGACAGCAGAAGAGTTGCTGGGCTGAAACACTCCAACATTTCTGGGAGAGCAAAGGAAGATCTGGCAAAGGACATTCAAGAATGGCCAGGGCAGTAAGAGGATAACCAAGAGAGGAAGGGGTCGATGTGACAAATGAAGAAGGTTTTGAGAAAATTGGGAGTGTGCAAATGTGGCAGAGATCTTTTCTATATTTCCTCACCTGCTCAACTGCTCAAGAATCCCCTTATCTGGGAAGGATCATTTGACATCTTTTGACTAGTGACTTTATTACTTAACACAAGCCACCATTTATTGAGGACCTTCCTTACTATTTCACAGATATTTTTTTGTTCAGCACAGTCCTTCCAATATCTCTGTGAGATGGAAATTGTCATCCCAAATTGTACATGTGAAAACTGATGTTTAGAATACTGAAGTTACATGTGTAGTTCTCTATCAGTGATTCTAGATGATCTAAACCAAGTCTATCTGAAACAATGACCAAGCTCATTCATTGCTCCTGTTTGGACTTAGTTCTTGTTTTCCAGTATGGTGAGTAAAGCTGGCAAGAGCATGTTCTTAAAAATAACCATTTTCTTTGTTGTTTTTTGGTTATTTCTTATTTGCCTGGTGTATAATCTCAAATACAAAATTACTAAGTGATTTTATCATAAATCACATTTCTCTGTGTTTTGATGCTGATATGGAGGCACAGAGAAATTGCTTTAGGAACACAAGTATTGGATAAGTTATCAATTTTAGGGCTTGCTATTAATTTCTGAATTTTGAGATAATAACTACTACCTCACAGAACTTCTGTGAAAATTCATTTGGTCTTTTAGATGAGACATTTGACACAATGCATATAGCATGTTTATTAATTCAGTAAATGGAGGTTATTTTAACTAAGGAAGTGAATAAAAATTCAGGGAAAGATAATAATGGAGATGTGGGATTAGAATACAGGTTCTTGACAATATTCATGATATTTATATATTTCTTTTAGACTTTTATGCAAAGTGCAGCATATTTTAAAATAGAAGAATATGTTTAGCTATGCAACAATAAGCAAGTTATATATCAGAAAAAGAGAAGCTTCAAAATTCACAGGATGTTCCAATTTTCATGAATATCTATTTATACCTACATGGACATAAGCACTTTCATATACATAGGTTATTGTGGAAACACCGATGTCATGTCATTCCATGTAGTGTTTAGACTTTAGACAGGTGAACAGAGGACAGGAAGTCATTGTGTAACCTCTCATTTTCCATCACATTCAGATTTCACTTTAATTTGTAATGAGTTTTGCAGAAAATAGTTCTGGAATGTAGGCATTGGTGATTCTTGTAAAGGAAAATCCATGTATTATCCCCTGAATGGAAAATCAATGTGATAAAGAGAACAAAATGCTCATCTGTTGCTCATCTCCACCCTATGGACTGTATCTCCCTGGTGGTGTGGAATGTGCTGTAATTCTTTTCTTCTGTACTTCTAGTTACACACCACAGATAGTGAACACTCAACAAATTTGTTCAACATATAAGTGAATGAACTGTGAGTGAATGGGATGCCAAGCAGGCACTCTATATATTAACATAAACCTCCTGTAAGAGATCAGGTCTGGAGGTGCAAATACAGTAGTTGCCACCACATGGATAGTTGGATGAGATTACCAAGGGACTCTCAAATATGAGATTCAACAGTGGGTCTAATGTCAAATACAAATCTAGGACAAACAAAAGCAAAACCAAGATACTTTCCTCTGGGGAAACCTGCTCCATCCACTGACTGGGACTGCCCAGTCATAAACCAATCCTTCCCAATATACCTCCAGATTTCCCACCTCCAGAATGAGCAGTGGGGAAGGAGACATATTTCTACTGAAACCTTGTCTGCTATACATGAGCCTGTGGAGGTTGAAAAGCTATTGTAGACTTTGGGGAAGGTGATGGGCTAGAAAGAAAAAGGAATCTCCTCTCCTCCAGAAAAATAGTTAAAGGACAGACTGAAACAGCCTAGAAAAACATCTTCTAGAGTTTAGGACACCAGGCAAATGCTGGGCCCCGCCCAGAGGAGAGCAGGACAAAGGAGGTAAACCATGACTACAGAACTGTGAGTTGAAACCAGAGGCTGCTGCTGACAGCAACATTACTCACATTATAAACACTTTAGAATTCTCGGGCCTCTGGGCCTGTAGCTACTGACAAAGGGGCTCCATGGATCTATCACCCAAGGAAATGGGAGAGAGAGGTACATAGCCTAAGGCTGACTCAGCTCTGCCCAACAAATTTAGTCTGCTGTATCCCATGAGCCCTTCCAGTAGCCAGCAAAAGTCTGGAGAATCAGACACTTGTAACCTCCTTCTCTTCTAACTGGACCTAATTGTTGAGGATGACACAGGAAGGAGGAGAGAGAGGGACACAGCTTTTGACTCACAAATTTTGGTGACTGTGTCCCCGGAGCCCTTCCAGGCTGGGTGGGGCTGTGCCATTGTTTGCGTTCAGAGCCTGCAAAGGGCTAAAGATATACAACCCTACCAATCTCCTCCTCTACTGAAAAGGACTGATTGTGGAGGACTCAGAAGAGAGTGGAAATATTTCCAACCTGGGAAAAAGAAAAGGGCTGCCAGACAAGGCTAGAAAACTGTCTCAGAGGAAGTTTGAATTATAAGATTTGTAGCCTCCAGAAAGGAAGCTCTATCACATTGATCCAGCCTGTGTTTCAACAAATACACTCCAGCCAGGCATTGATCTGAGAGCTGCCAAAGAGTGCCATCTGATGGCAGACCAAGGAAGTGCATGCAAGAAAATTAAAAATAAATAGGAGAAGTTCTTTCTGACCTCTCTAGCTTCCTTCACCAAGGCCCTAGGAAGAAAGCCTACAAACATTTACTGAGTACAGGAGCCAGTTTGGAAAAACAAGCAGGACAATTCTAACAATCCAAGCTGAGCCAAAATTAAAGAACAGTGGTAACACACAGCCTCCTGCCACTAAATCCCTAAAAAAGAGAAGAAAATTCAGCATCTGAGTAAACTATATCCCAGATATCAGCAAAAATTTATGAGCCATACTAAGAAAATAGAGAACATGGCCCAAGAAAATGAATATATCAAAGCTCCAGAAGAGATGCAGAATCTGAGAGAACAAATCAGTGAGATTGACCCAAATTTCCAATATCAAATTAATGAGTTGAAAGACAATATGATTAAAGTGATAAATGACATGAAGAAAACATTGCATGAGCACAAAGAATAATTTTAAATCCTGAACAGAAAAGAAACAGTGGTCATGGGAATGAAAGACACATTAGGTGTAATAAAAAACACATTAGAGGCATACAACAGCAGACTCAAAATGATAGAAGAAAGAATATGTGATACTGAAGACATAACAGTTAAAATTGAAGAAAGAAAACAACAGAGGAAAAAAATGGAATATTTGAGCAGGGGTTCAGAGAGATGAATGACAACATAAAACACAACAACATAGGTGTTATGGGAATTCCAGAAAGAGAAGAGAAAGGAAGGGGCAGAAAGTATATTTGAGGAAATAATAGCTGAAAATTTCCCAACTCTCATGGAAGAAATGAATTTAAATGTCCAAGAAGCACACCGTACCCCAATCAGATTAAACCCAAATACACCTATTCCAAGACACATACTACTCAGAATGTTAAATGTCAAAGACAAAGAGAAATTTCTCAGAGCAGCAAAGGAGAAGCCAACCATCATGCACAAGAGACATAAAATAAGACTTAACACAGATTTTTCTCTTCAAAAACCATGGAGGCAAAAAGAGAGAGGTATCATACATTTAGGATACTGAAAGAAAAAACTGCCAGCCGAGAATTCTTTATCCAGCAAAAATGTCCTTCAGATATGAATGTGAGTATAAAATATTCACAAAATATTCAGAAACTAAGAGAGTTTGCAAAAAAGAAACCACTTTTGCAGGAACTACTAAAGGAAGCCTTAGAACCTGAAATAAAAAGATAGGAGAGGAAGGCTTGGAGGAGAGTATAGAAAAAAAGAATAGCAGAAAGGAAAGCCAAAAAACTAAAAAGACAGACAAAAATATGATATGACATAGGAAAACCAAAGAATAAAATGTAGGAAGTAAAAAGTGCCTTTACAGTAATATAATTGAATGTGAATGGATTAAACTCCACAATCAAAAGATACAAGCTGACACTTGTATAAAAAAATATGAGCCATCCATATGCTGCTTATAGGAAACTCATTTTGTCCCAGGGATACAAAATAACTGAAAGTGAAAGATTAGAAAAAGATACTCCACACAAATAGTAACCAGAAAGGAGCAGGGGTAGCTATACTAATATCAGACAGAAGACACTAAAAATGCAAAAATGTTATGAGAGATACAGAAGGACACAGTATATTAATAAACAGGACAATACACCTTTAAAATATAACAGTCATAAATATCTATGTACCTAAAAACGGGTGCGCCAAAATACATGAGAAAAACTCTGACAAACCCAAAGTGAGAAATAGACATCTCTACAGTAATCATTGGAGAAGAACACACCACTCACATCAATAGATAAAGAAAACAAGGCAGAAGATCAAGAAGGAAACAGAGAACTTGAACCATACAATAAACAAGTTAGACCTAACAGACATATAGAGAACACTTCATACAAATTCAGCAGTGCACACATTAGTCCCAAGTGCCCATGGATATTTCTCTAGGATAGAGCACACATTAGAGTACAGTGAAGCTCTCAACAAATATAAAAAGACTGAAATTATACAAAGCGCCTTATCACATCATAATGTAATGAAACTGGAAATCAATAATAGACAGGAAAAAAGTAAATTCTCAAATGTATGCAGGCTGAACAACACACTCCTAAATAATCAGTAGGTCAAAGAAGAAATTGCAAGTGAAATCAGTAAGTATATTGAGAAAAATGAAAATGAGAACACAAATTATCAAAACTTATGGTATACAGCAAAGGCAGTCTTGAGTGGGAAAATTTTAATCCTAAAACGCCTACATTAAAAATGAAGAAAGATTTCATGTTGTTTTCCCAAAGGTGATATACATTTTAATAGATTTGTATTTTTTAAAAACTGTGCTCTTTAGATATTTTAAAGAAAAAATAACAAAGTAGAACGAAAAAAGAAAAATGAATAACATGTAGAATATACAATGGAATATTTTCAGATGTAAAAAGAAGTGAAATTCTGATACATGCAATAACTGGATTAACCTTAAAAGATATGTTGAGTGAAATAAACCAGCCACACAAGTAAAAAATAAAAATAAAAATGAAGAAAGAGCTAAACTCAAAGATTTAACTGAGCAACTAGAGAAACCAGAAAAAGAAGAGCAAACTAATCCCAAAGCAAGCAGAAGGAAAAAAATACTAAAGATCAGAGCAGAAATAAATGAAATTGAGGACAAAAAAAAAAGAGAGAAAATAACAAAAATCAAAAGCTTGTATTTTGAGAAAATCAATAATATTGACAACCCTTAGCTAGAATAACAAAGAAAAGAGAGAAGATGCAAATCAATACAATCAGAAATGAAAGGGGGGAAGTTACAAATGACCACACAGAAATAAAAGGAATCATAAGAGGATATTATGACAAACTGTATGCCAACAAACTAGACAACTAGAGGAAATGACAAATTCCTGGAAATGCAAAAATAACTTACACTGATGTTAAGAGAAATACAAGAACTTAACAAACCAATTACATTTAAAGAGATTGAATCCATCATTAAATATCTCCTAGCAAAGAAAAGTTCAGGACCAGATGGCTTCACGGGTGAATTCTACCAAGCATTTCAAAAATAGCACCAATCCTGTTGAAACTTCTCCAAAAAGTTGAAGAGGAAGGAATTTACCCAGCACATTTTATGAAGTCAACAGCACCCTAATATCAAAGCCAGATAAAGATACAACAAGAAAAGAAAATTACAGACCAATCTCTCTAAGGAACATAGATGCAAAAATTCTCAACACATTACTTGCAAATCAAATCATACATCATTTCAAAGCACTTGTACATCACAACCGAGTGGGATTTATTCCTAGTATTTATTCCAAGTCTGGTTCAACATAAGAAAATCAAAATGTAATACATTACATTAACAAACTGAAGGAAAAAGAAAAACTCATTATCATCTCAATGATGCAGAAAAGGCATTTGACAAAATCCAGAATTCTTTTTTGATAAAAATACTTGAAAAGTTAGGAATAGAAGTAAACTTCCTGAATATGATAAAAAGCATATATGAAAACCAACACAGCCAACACCATACTCAATGGAGAATGGTTGCAATCTTTCCCTCTAAGATTTGGATAAAGACAATGATGCCCACTGTCACCACTGTAATTCAATATTTTACTAGAAGTTCTAGCTTGGGCAATTAGACAAGAAAAAATAAATAAATAAAGGCATCCAAATTGGAAAAGAGGAAATAAAACTCTGTGTTTGCAGATTACATGACCCCGTACTTAGAAAATCCTGAAGCATCTACAACAAAGCTACTTGAACTAATAAATGAGTTCAGCAAAGTGGCAGGATACAAGATCAACACACAAAATTCAGTAATGTTTTTTGTACATGAGTACAAAACAATCTGAGGAGGAAATCAGAAAAAATTCCATTTTCAATAGCAACAAAGTGCCTCAAATACCTTGGAATTAATTTAACCAAAGAAGTTCAGGACTTATATATAGAAAACTACAAAACAATGCTAAAAGAAATTTTAAAAAGAACTAAACAAATAGAAAGACATTCTGTGTTCATGGATTGGAAGACTACATATTGTGAAGATGTCAATCTTACCCAAACTGATTTATAGATTCAATGCAATACCAATCACAATCCCAAAAGTTTACTTGACTGAATTAGAAAAGGCAATTAACAAATTCATTTGGAATGAAATGTGCACTTGAATAGTCAAAAGCATTCTGTAAAAGAAGAGCGACATGGGAGGAATTTCACTGCCTGACCTTGAAATATATTTCAAAGGTACATTGGTCAAAACAGCATGATACTTGCATAAAGATAGATATATGGGTCAGTGGAATAGAATTGAGAACCGAGAAATAAACCCTCACCTATACAGTCAACTGGTTTTTGACAAACCTAATGGGACAAAACAGTCTCTTCAACAAAAGATGCAGGTACAACTGGACATCTATAACCAAAAGAATAAAAGACGACCCTTATATCACTCCCTATACAAGAATCATCTCAAAAGGGATCAAAGACCTAAATATAGAAGCCAGGCCATAAAAGTCCTAGAAGAAAATGTAGGGAAGTGGTGGTTTCTTGAACCTTACACCCAAAGCATGTGCAACAAAAGAAAAATAGATAAATGGGACCTATTTAAAATTAAACACTTTTGCACGTCACAGGACTTTGTCCAAAGGATAAAAAAGCAGCTGAATCAATGGGAGAAAATATTTGGAAATCACATATCTGATAAGGGTTTAATACCAAATATATATAAAGAGATGTTACATCTAAAAAATAAAGAGACAAATGACCCAATTAAAAATTGAGCAAAAGTCTTGAGTAGACATTTGTCCAAAGAAGAAATGCAAATAGCAAAAAAAAAAAAAAAACAATGAAGAAATGCAAAACATCACTAACGATTATGGAAATGCAAATCAAAACTACAATGAGATATCATTTCACACCTATCAAAATGGGCAGTATTAAAAAGAAACAGAACTACAAGTGTTGGAAAGGCTGTGGAGAGATACAAACACTTATTAACTGTCGGTGGGAACGCAGAATGGTATAGCCACTGTGGAGCACTGTTTGGCAGTTCCTAAAGAAGTTGAATATGGACTTGTCATGTGACTCTGCAATACCACTCCTGGCTATATTCACAGAAGAACTGAGAGCAATGACACTAACAGACATTTGCACACCAATGCTCAAACCGACATTCTCCACAATTGCCAAAAGTTGGAAACAACCCAGATTTCCATCAACAGATGAATGGATAAGCAAACTGTGGTGTATTCACACAATGGAATATTATGCAGCTGTAAGAAGAAATGAAGTCATAAGGATATGACAACATGGATGAACCTGGAGGACATCATGTTGAGCGAAGCAAACCAGACACAAAAGTACAAATCCTATATAAATGCATTACTATGAACCAAATATATTGTGTAATGTATTGTATGATTCAAAAAAAATTATATATGTATCCAGTACATTTAATTGAGGAATGTATGTTTTTATTCAACTGTGTTTTCTTTTTAGTTTTTTAATTGTTTTATATTTTAATTATTAAATATACAAAATAAAGTTAAAAAATGTATGTATATATTTTTATTTTGTATTATTATTTTTTAAAATATATTTTTAAAAAATAGGGTGGGTTGGGGGAAAAATACACCAAATGTAAGACAGGGACTATATTTAGTAATATTTAATGATGCTTTTGCATAGTTTATAACAAATTTTTCACAATACTGGAAGGTGTTGGTGAAGGGGTAATATGTGAGACCCCTGTGTGATGTTATGCATGTTTATTCTGTAAGTTGACCTTTATTATACACTTATTGTTTATATATGTTAATGTATGAAATATATACTTCAATAAATTTTAAAAAAATTAAGTGCTTTTGCACCTCACAGGATTTTGTCAAAAGCGTGAAAAGGCAGCCTACTCAATGGGAGAAAATATTTGGAATTCACATATCCAATAAGGGTATAATATCCATGAATTATAAAGAGAGGTTAAAACTCAACAATGAAAAGACCAACAACCGAATTAAAAAATGGGCAAAAGACTTGAATAGACATTGGTCCAAAGAAGAAATACAAATGGCAAAAAAAAAAAAAAAAAAAAAAAAAAAAAAAAA
>JAKSZT010034205.1:112315-221091 GCA_026826555.1 Tolypeutes matacus | reverse complement strand
AAAAAAAAAAAAAAAAAAAAAAAAAAAAAAAACACATGAAGAAATGCTCCACACCACTAATGATTATGGAAATGCAAATCAAAACTACAATGAGATATCATTTCACACCTATCAGAATGGCCACTATTAAAACGACAGAGAACTACAAGTGTTGAAGAGGCTGTAGAGAGATAGGAACATTTATTCACTGTTGGTCAGAATGGAAAATGGTGCAGTCACTGTGGAGGACTGTTTGGTAGTTCCTAAAGCAGTTGAATATAGACATGCTACGTGACCTGGCAATACTACCACTAGGTATATACCAAGAAGAACTGAGAGCAGTGATAGGAACAAACATTTGCACACCAATGTTCAGAGTGACATTATTCATGATTGCCAAAAGTTGGAAACAGTACAGGTGTCCATCAAGAAAAGAATGGATAAATAAACTGTGGTGTATTCACACAATGGAATATTATGCAGCTGTAAGAGGAAATGAATTCATAAAGGATATGACAACATGGTTGAACCTGGAGGACATTATGTTGAGCGAAGCAAACCAGACACAAAAGGACAAATACCATATGATTTTGTTATTCTGAACTAAACATGTTTAACTTTCTGTATGATTTTTAAAAAATTTTATATGTATCCAGTACATTTAATTGAGAATGGCAAAATAAAAACCCGAAAGAAACAAACAAAAAAAGAAACTATCATAAATAATTGGCGAATCTAGAAGGATGATTTAGTTGGTGGTGTTGGCTCTGGATCTCTCATGAGATTGGAATCAATATATTGTCTCTGGCTCCTGCAAATTTAGAGGCAGGAATGGGCCTCCAAGCAGCCTCATGCTCATGTCAGGCAAGTTGGTGCAGATTGTTTTCAGGAGGCCTCTGGTCCTTATTACCTGGCATTTGCCACAGGCTGCTTTATTCCTTCTATTTTTTCTATCCCTTTTCTCTCAACTCCCCTTTCTCGTTCTGTTTGTACATGTGGTAGCCAGCCTGCAAGATGGCACACAATGATCTCAGCCAATTATCAAATATGTAGGGCCTAAAACTAGTTCTAACCAATAAAATGAGTGCAAAAATAATTTGTGCTTTTTCCTGGCTAGTGTAGGAGCCATGGGCCATAAATGTTCTCTCTCTTTCCATGTATATATATATATATACTTGATTTCTGGCAGGAATTCTAAATGGTACAGAAATTATTGGGAGAAATTTGGCAATATTTATTTTATACATTTTAAAGACATTTTAACTTGGTGTATTTAAAATTTACACTGAAGTGCCAATGATACTACTGAGAGTTCCTGTATAGTCGACAAGTTTCCCTTGTTGTTATAACTTACACTGTACCAATACATGTGCCGCAGCAGACAATCTAGTTTTGATACATTATTATTAATTAAACTCCAAGTTTTATTTTGATTTCATTAGTTTTCACCTAATGCCGTTTTTGGTTCCAGGTTCCCATTCACACATTACATTTAGTCTTCATGAAGTTCTGGCCTGTTCTTATCTATGCCATATTCTCAGATTTCCATTGCTTTTGGTGATCCTGGCAGTTTTGACAAATACTGATCAAATATTTTGTAGAGTGTACCTAAATTTCAATCTGGTGACTTTCAATTTCAATTTCTTTTATGTTCTTCTCATGGTTGACTAATGTTATGGATTAGGGAGGAAGCCCATAGTGGTGATGTGCCATTCTCATCACATCATATCAAAGTTACCTGCTATCAACATAACATAACACTGATGATATTAACCTTGATCACGTGACTAAGTAAGAGTTTGTCAGGCTTCTCCACTGTAAAGTCACATCTCTATGCATGTTCCATATGGTAATTTTGTTATCAAGTCACCATACTCTTCACAAACAAGTCCCAATGCTCACTTTACCTCTGCTGCCACAACCCTGTTTTATTGGTGTCACAAGACAAGGGAAATAAATATCACAGAGTCGTACAATGGAGAATAACCACAGATATCTGATTTGGACATTGAAAAAGAGAAATATACATTTTAATCATGCTAACCCATTGAGATTGCATGGCTTACTTGTTAGAGAAGCATATCCTAGTCAAATCTGAATAATAACATCTTTACCCTATGCTTTCCTCAAGTTACAGGTATTTGAAAAGTGAAACAATACTCACACAAACTCCAAATATAAGATGAAACTAAAATGATGAGAGTGTAAGAAAATGTATACAATGCAGGCATGCTGCTGAAACATTGGTCTGAAATATGAGAGAACAATTGTCCAAAGACCACTATTTATATAATTTAAATAATTAAAGTTGAAATGGAAAATAGTGATTTAGTTTTTATATGTATTCAAATTTTGTCAATTTTCTTAGGATATATACTTAACACCCATGTAACTGGATGGGGTAAAGGAATGATTCCTGTCTTCTCATACATAAAGTACAAAAGTGATAATTTAATAATTACTGTTATCAGCACCATAATAGCACTTTATCAACAAGTGGCTGTACAGTTTATGACAGAAGTAAGGTAGAAAAGTTACAATGACATAGATGAAAATGCTTCCAAGAAAAATGAGGTGGTGAATTCCATTGAGATACATTTATGGTGACAACTGATTTTATACATACATTGTCAAAGATGATGAAGTCAATAGAGGCCTAAAAAATGAGTCTCTCTAATAAATCTCATCCCTTCCTTTTACATATCCGTAGGCTACAATAGAGGACTGGAGCCTGCCCTTACCCTATAAGATATATTCTCTAGACAGGCAAGATAAACCATGATCAGTTAACTTGTAGATAGGGACAGCTGATTATCAATGCCCTACTTATCTGTAAGAAAAGAAGCCCTTGCTGGGTTTTGGGCATCATGTATTCTTGCACAGATTACTCATAGCAGAAATGAACAAGCATAACGGGGGAAATAGGGAACAAAATCTACCTGCACTAGGTTCCCAAGCCTTGCACACTGATGTTGGTTGGGTCAGCCAAGACAGGATGTCATTTTCAATGTAATGATAGAACTTTGATGGAGAGACAGAACAATAATAACTGACTCTGTGCAAGCGTCCTATGTTGGCCACTTTCCCCTTGATCTTCTCCAAAACCACATGTGCATACAAAGTTAAGCAAGAACCTATTGTGGCAAATCCCAGCCTGGATAATTTTGCTATGAACAGTCTTTCACAGTTTTTGTTTGAACATATGTTTTCAGATCTCTTGATTATCTTCCAAGAAATGGAATCACTGCCTGACAGTTATTCTAAGTTCAACTGATTAAAGAACTCTGAAACCAATTTTCACAGTATCTGTATAATTTTATATTTCCCCTACCCATGGATTTGAGTTAAAATTTCAACACATCTCCCTCAACAGGTGTTATTTTCCTTTTGTGTGTGTTTTGTTTTAAAAATTGTAGCTATACCAGCGGATATGAAGTGGTTTATCATAGTGTTTTTGATTTTCATTTCCCTAATGAATAATGATGTTGACAATATTTTAATGGTCATTTTTATATCTACTTTGGAGAAATGTCCATTCTAGTTCTTTACCATTTTTCAATTGGATGGATTGTGTTTTTGTTGTGGAGTGGGGAGAGCTCTTTATATATTCTGGATACTATACCCTTTTCAGATACATTATTTGCAAATATGTTCTCCTATTTTTTATGTTGACTTTTCAATTCCTTGAAAGTGTCCTTTGATGCAGAAAATTTTATTTTGATGAAATCTAATTAATCTAACTCTGTTGTTGCTTTGTGATTTTGTTATATCTAAGCATCTAGTGCCAAATCTGAGGTCCTGAAGTAGTACCCTTACATTTTCTTCTAAGTTTTTTGTGGATTTAACCCTATAGTTAGGTCTTTGATAAATTTAGAGTTAATTTTTATATATGGTGTGAAGTAAGCAACCAAATCATTCTTTTTTAAGTTTTTATTTTATTTATTTATTTATTTATTTTTTAAAAATACTTAGATTACAAAATGTCACACACAAAAAATGTAGGGGATTCCCTTATGCCCCACTCCCTATCCCTCCTGCACATTCCCACATTAACAACATCTTTAATTAGTGTGGTACATTTATTAAAATTGGTGAATGAATATTGGAGCATTGCCACTAAGTGTGGATTATAGTTTACATTATAGTTTAGACTCTCTTCTGCACAATTTTGTAAGTATGACAGGTATATAATAGCCTGTATCTGTCATTGCAATGTCATTCAGGACAATTCCAATGTCCAGAAAATGTCCCCATATTACACCTAGTTTTGGCTCCTTCCTCCCCTCAGAAACTCTGGTGGCACTGCCTCCACATCAATGATAAAAGTTCTTCCATTGTTAGGATAACAATAAGTATATAGTAGAATAACAGTAAGTCTACTCTAGTCCATTGTTCATTCCCCATTGCTGAGGATTTGAGATAGTGATGCCCACTCTGCTTGTAACTTAGAGAGGGCTTAGATCCCATGGGTCAGATGGATGGGACTATCTTGCTTGCAGTTGTAGACTCTCTCTTTTCCTTGCGATGGTCATTATCCATCATCATTTCCTTGTTAGTTGTCCTGGATGAATCCAATGAAATGGAGGGTAGGTGTTACAACTCTGTTGAGATTCAGGGCCTGACTAGCACAAATATTTAAGTCTCTTGGACATAAACCTATCAACTCTAGTACTAACTATAGGTTCAAATAGAAGGGACAGAAGAGCCATGTGTAGGGAAACCAAGACTGAGTCCAACTCTGTCACACTGGGAAACATAAATTCCAAAGTAGGGCCCACTGGCATGGTGCCAAACTCCTGAGCTGTCAACCCTGCCTATAGTGTATAGATGTCTTCAGAACCCTCAGGAGCCCCACTATTTGAGCCAATATTTACTGTGGAAGTCAATGAGATCTGGCTGATATGTGCATAAGGATAACCTCTGGAATGACATCCTGACTCACTTTGAAGTCTCTTAGCCATATAAACTCATTTGTCTTTATTTACCCTTTCCCCATTTTGGTCAAGGCCTTTTTCCAGTTGCATAGCTTGTTAGTGCTTGATCTCTTGATGCCAGGAGGCTCATCCCTGGGAGTCATGTCCCACATGAGGGTGGGGGGGCAGTTGGAGGTAGGAAGGTAATGCATTTATATGCTGAGTTTGGCTTACAGAGAGGCCACATTAGACCAACAAGGAGGCTTTCAGGAGGTAACTCTGAGGTAACCTATGATACTAAGCTAGGTTTCAATTTCAAAATAAAAGGTTCATAAATACAGTCATCAATAACAAGGGCCCATCAATGGTCCATACTCCTTCATTATTCACTACCCCTGTCCTTGGGGGATTCTTGCTTCATGAACACTTGAACTCTTTCATATACCTTATAGGTATGCCCCAGTTGAATCTCCTCCCATGCATCCATCATCACTGACACCCTACACCAATGATCCTCCCCCACCATAGTTGTACACTTTTTGTGATCCAAAACTTCTTCAAAAATGGGACCAACAAAATAACCAAATAAAATTAATAAGAAAATTATATAATAGTTTTTAAAATGACAAAATACAAAAAATTAAAAAGAATTTGAAATAATAAAAATAATTAAAAAAAATAAAATTGAAAAATAAAATTTGGCATTATGTCTTTCATCACTGTAAGATCTGTTGTCTTGTATATACAGTGACAATTTCTTCCACTTATTCCCCAAGTGTCTTATTTTTTCATTTTTTTAAACAAATCTATTTTATTGGTACATATTAACAAAGCATACAATTCATTCAATGTGCACAATAATAGCATTTGGTATAATCTCATTGTTGTGTATTCATCGTTTCAATGGAGTGTGGTCTTATTTTTTCATTTAATCTTCAAAGAATCTTTAGGTTACAGAAAAGTCATGTACAGAATATAGAGGATTCCCATATACCCAACATCCTCCTCCTTTTCCCCTTTCCCATATTAATAACATTTTACATATGGGTTGCACATTTTTTATAACTGATGTACAAATATTGAAGCACTGCTACTAACCACAGTCAATGATTTACATTATGGTTTACATTTTGGACCCCACACTTTTATAAATTTTGACTAAATTTAACATGCCCTGTATCTGTCATTGAAAGATTGTGTAGAACAATTCTGATGCTCCCAAAATGTCCCATGTTCCATCTATTCTATTCCTCCCTCCCCCATCCCTCAGGACCGATGGCAACCACCAAGCTTCACTTCTTGAGAAACAAGAGTCATATTTATTTGCAATAACATTGAGGGCTTGACATACTGGCCTGTTCTCCTCTATTAGGCATTGCCTATGCTCTTGAGAGACTCCCACCCTTCTATTTGAAAACATAGCAGAACTCCCCAGGATGAGAGTCCAACACCTTTCCATTCATTGTGTGGGTCTCCACCCACTGACACTACACACTATGACATGATAAACACTCACATACTCCCTGGAAGCATTCCCCAAGTGGGCCCTGTCCTTATGCCCTACACATCCAACATCCTAAACCATTAACTCACCCCTGCTGTGTTTGCCAGAAGAACATTCCCAACATTGTAGTTTCAACCACATAACTGCAAATCCCCAGAGTTCATCTGCTCCCTCCCCCAATCCTCATCCCAGTTCCATGGACAGTGTAACAATCCCCCCTACTCCCTTCACAGGCCAGAACCTCCCAACCCAATAACATCCCTGCATCACTGTCATGGTCATCTGCTGCACAACTATATACTTCCAACTTATAATAGATTTGCCTATATGGGCATTGGCTCACAACCCTCTACTCCCTTTCTGTCTCCTGTAAATCTTTCTTTCAGACTGTAGCTCTGTGAGTCTGCTCAAACTGCTTAATTCATATCAGTGAGGTGATATAATATTTTTCTTTCAGTGCCTGGCTTCTTTGCTCAATATAAGGTCTTCTAGGTTCATCCATGTTATCCCATGTTATATACTGTATTCCCTCTTACAGCTGAGTAATATTCCATTGCATGTATATACCAGAGTTTGCTTATCCATTCATCTGTTGACAGACATTTGGGTTGTTTCCAACTTTTCGCAATAGTGAATAATGCCATTATCAACATTGGTTTGCATGTGTTCATGTCCCTGCTTTCATTTCTTGTGGGTATATACCCAGTAGTGGGATTGCTGGATCATATGGCAGTTCTATATCTAGCTTCTTGAGGAACCACCAGACTGTCCTCCACAATGATTGCACCATTCTGCATTCTCACCAGCAGTGTATAAATGTTCCCAAACCTCCACATCCTCTCCAACAGTTGTAGTCCTCTGTTTTTTTAATAGCTGCCATTCTAACAGATGTAAGAGGATATCTCATTGTAGTTTTGATTTGCATTTTCCTAATAGCTAGTGATGTTGAGCATCTTTTCATGTGCTTGTTAGTGATTTGTATTTCTTCTTTGGAGAAGTATTTATTCAAATCAGTTGCCCATTTTTTAAAAATTGATTTGTTTGTCTTTTTATTTTTGAGGTATAGGATTTCTTTATAAATGCTGGACATTAGGCCCTTATCAAATTCATTCTTTTGCATGTGGATATACAGTTTTCTCAGAACCATTTATTGAAGAGACTGTTCTTTCTTCATTCAATTATCTTGACACCCTTAATAAAAATCAATCATAAAAAACAGTATACCATAGATGTCCAGGTTTATATCTGCACCTTCAATTCTATTCCTTTGTGCTACATGGTTATCCTTATGCCAATATCACGTTGTCTTAATACTGTAGCCTAGTATTATTTTCAGAAATTGGGAAATGGGAGTCTTTCAGCTTTGTTATTTTTCAATATTATTTTAAATAATAGAGTTTCTTTGCAATTTCATTTGAAATTTTGGATCAGATTTCCTTTTACTAAAAAATAAAGTCAATAGAGTTTTTGATAGTGATTTCATTGAATATGTATATTACTTGTAAAGAATGGTCATTTTAGTAATATTGTATCTCTGTTCCCATGAACAGAGATGCTTTTCCATAACTTAGGCTCCTTTAATTTATTTCAGCAATGTTTTGTAGCCTTTGGTATATAAGTTTTGGTTTTCCTTGGTTAAACTTATTCATCAGTATTTTATTCTATAGATACTGTTGTAAATGGAATTGTTACTTACTATAATTTTTGGATTTTTCATTGCTTATGTATAGAAATAGTCTTGGTGTTTGCATGTTAATCTTGTACCCTGCAACTTCATTGAGTTTGGTTATTGTTATATTTGTGTTTCTGTGCTCTATGTATGTGCCTATGTGGCTTCTTTAGGATTTTCTACACATATTATCATATCCTCAGTAAATAGAGCTAGTTTTACTTCTTCCTTTTCCATTTGGATGCCTTTTATATCTTTTTCTTCACCAACTGCCCCTGATAGCCACCTTAGCTTTGGAGGAATTCCAAGGTGAGATAAAAAGCAAAATCTTTGAGCCAGACCTCCTGGGAACAACCTGAAATGACAAAAACAAACCCACATTTCCTTGAAAATATGTTCCATTCCTCTCCCTCGAATACTGAGTATCTGTACCAGAAATGTGGGCTGCTGTCTTCAAAAGAGCTGCTGTGTGGAGACTGAGAGAATGTAATGTAACAAAGATAAGTTAAAATTCTATAGTGTTCCTTGACCATTAGCTAGCTGCTGCTCTTGATTAATTTTCTTTGGTGCAATTTTTTTTATTAGTTTCCAAAGTTCTGAAAAATTTGATTCTGACAGTCTTTGCTAGTTTATACATTTTTTGGCATAATGGGTTTCTGGAATTTCCTACTCTGTCATTTTCCCTGAAGTCGCCCTAATTTCTGACTTACAAGTCAAACATTAGGAATACAGCCAGAATTCCTGGAACCAGTTTCACTTAAAAGCTTATATGTTATTTTAATGACAATTCATGAAAAAATACAAAGACATGAAGCCTAATGAACTACTGAATTATAGTTCAAACACTTAACTGAATGTACTTAACAAATCCCTGTACTTGCCACACCTTCTTTCCCCAGTGCCCACACTAGCCCTCACATTCATTCTGTCAGCAGTCCCTAAGCAGGACGCAGACAGTTCATCTGTCATAAATCTCTGCCTCAATGTTCATATCTGTTTTTAGGCACGAAGCCTTCTTATCATTAGAATGTAGAAATTGAATGTCATAATGTTTGAGGCAGTTCTGTGCACAATTAGATTCTGCTACCATGCACACTCTAAATTTGGTGAGTTATCAGATACCTGGGTATATAAAAATGAAGTATTTCCTTGAGCAAAATATTATTGTGAGAGCTGTTTATTGAATTCTTTGGATCCTAGTCTGAAGAAAATGTAAGCACTGGACAAAGAAGGCAAATACCAGGGATGGCCCCCAAATGAAACTGGAATTCCAGTTTGGCTGTGGAGGGTGAGAGAGAGGATAGAATAACTAGGTTCCTGATTTGAACCTCTTGGTTGTTGGAGGTGCCACTCCTGACATAAGAAACACTACAGAAGAGTAGGTTTGGGGAGAAAGGGAATTTGTTTTTTGGTTTTGCTGTTTACAAGTTTATTTCTGAGTTCCTCTACTGCATTAAAAAAGAAAAAAAAAACTTCTGTATTCCCCCATTCATTCTTGACTGCCACAACTGGGCAGCTAGAAAGTTCAAGGACCTTTTTTTTTCTTGCATCTGTAGTGGAAGAGAAAGTGAAGTTTGATATGGATTTTATTGGATACTTGATACAATTAATAGATTGAGGGGAGAAGTTCAGTAAACAGTTGGAAATCCTGACACTGATTAAAGAGGTACCAACTAGGAGTATAGAGTGGGAATCTAAACATATATGTAGGTAAAGGTATTGGAGTAGAGATATTTGAGATCATGGAGAGACCCAGGCACCTGACCCTTTGCATGTCCAACTGTCTTCAATGGCCAAGTGGTGTTACATTGCTGTTCCCATAACCAGATAACAAAACTAATGTAATAGTTGGATGTATTTCTGCTAGTATTCAGGACATTGCACACACACACACACACATATCCTTTCTGGTTCATTCACTCATTGTTGTTTTTTTCAATATCACTGACTTTTAATCATTCATGTTATGTTGCCTGAAATGTGACATTAATGTAAATGACTGAACAAATCCATTTCAATGGGCATATAGTAAGTCACTTCAACACAGCCTCATGACAATTCATGCACTAAAAGAGTAATTTATTTAGTAAATTTTGACCTCTTATCATTCCCATGTTATGGATGTATCATCGTTAAGTATACAAGGTGAAGAAAAATTTTAAATGGGGGTTGCACCTAGAAAATAAATTTTTTAAACTCCATTTACACGTTTCAAAACTGCTGGGTCCCAAGTCCACTGAATTCTTGGGCTGCCAGTATCATATGCAGCATACTAAATCTACACAATCTGATCAGTTTATTAATTTTGCATAAATTAGTTCAATCCATATATCAACCTGTAAGGCAGTGTGCCCTTTAATTGAACATGGAAAAATATTCATTTTGAACTTTACATGATCATTTGATGTCAAACAATGAAGAAAATCCCAACAGTATATACAGACAAAACAGCTTTGCATTTACAAAAGATTGTTTCCCATACTGATTAATCCAGACAGTTAACTCATTGGTTTATGCAACTTTATTGAAGAAAAATAAATCAATTACTAGCAGAGCTATTTGTTTATCACTCATCTATTGACAACTTGCTTCATTTATTCAGTGCTATATTAAACAGTGTATTGGAAGATACATTAACTAAGAGCTCCAAGCTTCCTAACAATTTAAATGAAAATTACAAAATGATTGAGACCCTATTTTGGAACACAAAGGGTGTTTGTCTTCCAATTTCCATTCTCTGTGGAACAAGAACAGGTTATTCCTTTATTGACATGCATAGAATACATCACATTTTCTGTTTTGTTGATGCCACAAATTCAATACAATTCTCCAGCCACCTTAGGTATGAGCATAAAGTATATCATGTAACCTCAAATCTCTAACAGTGGAAGGCTTAAAGAATGGATGCTGCTATACAGTAATGCTACTGCCTTTGATGTGACAATTGAACATCCATCTCCCTCTCCCTCAGATGCCTTCTTCAGCATGTTAGAGCATTGAGGAATGGTTTTAGTCACATAACCAAGTTAGAATGATGACATTGGCCACATGCTACACATGCTCCATTTTTTTTTTTTTTAATTCTGAATCTTGGGCAATTGTTCTCTTGTGACTAATTTACACTTTTCTAAAAGCAGTTTTTGTCCAAAGCTGGAAAATCCTACATCTTGTCAGATGACCATGTGAATGAATGAAGGGAGGTAAAGAAAAAAATAAAATAAAATAAGCTGAGATCTGATAGGGGAGCAGCCAGGTAAGAAAATTAAAAAAAGGAAAGGAAATTTAAAATTTATTCCAGCTAAAATGCAGAATATTCTTACTTTAAGGTAGCATCACATGGCATACTTCTGAGTTCATTCCCGAGATATTCTGTTGTACTTATCTCTGTCTGCTTTATAAATCCATGCAATCTCTGGCACTAAGGGGCCAGCTGAGTTTGGATCACATAGCAGTGAACAAATGGATAAAAAAAGGTTAGAAATAGTTTAAGTAGGACACTGCTGTGATCTTAGAATGTTGAAACAAATACTGCCATTACTGTTAATATTTGGATGATAAATTCTTTCTTTAACTTTATTTTCTAAATTTAATAATTGAAAATATAAACAATTAAAAACTAAAAAGAAAACAGCTGAATAAAAACATGCATTTCCCAATTAAATGTACCAGATTCATATAAATTTCCTTTGAATCATACAATATGTTACAAAATATATTTGGTTCATAATAACTCAATCACACAGTATTTGTCCTTTTTTGTCTGGCTTGCTTCACTCAACATAATGTCCTCTAGGTTCATCCATGTTGTCATATGCTTTATGACTTCATTTCTTCTTACAGCTGCACAATATTTCATTGTGGAAAGCACCACAGTTTATCCATTCATCAGTTGATGGACACCTGGGTTGTTTCCAACTTTTGGCAATCGTGAATAATGCTGCAATGAATATCAGTGTGCAGATGTCTGTTCGTGTCACTGCTCTCAGTTCTTCTGGATATACAATAGGAAGTTGTATTGCAGGGTCATGTGGCAAGTCTGTATTCAACTTCTTTAGGAACTGCCAAACAGTCCTCCACAGTGGCTGTTCCATTCTTCATTCCCACCAAAAGTGAATAAGCGTTCCTATCTCTCCACAGCCTCTCCAATACTTTTAGTTCTCTATCTTTTTAATAGTGGTAATTCTGATAGCTGTGAAATGATATATCTTTGTAGTTTTGATTTGCATTTCCCTAATCATTAGTGATGTTGAGTATTTCTTCATGTTTTTTTTTTTTTTTTTCCATTTGTACTTCTTCTTTGGACAAATGTCTATTCAAGTCTTTTGCCCATGTTTTAATTGGGTCGTTTGTCTTTTTATTGTTTATTAGTAACATCTTTTTATATATACTGGATATTAAACCCTTATCCGATGTGTGATTTCCAAACATTTTCTCCCATGGAGTTGGATGTCTTTTCATTCTTTTGACAAACTCCTTTGAATGTTTAATTTTGAGGAAATTTTTAATTTTGAGGAGGTCCCATGTATCTATTTTTTCTTTTGTTGCATATCCTTTGTGTGTAAGGTCCAAGAAACTTGCCAGCTACTACAATGTTTTGAAGATCGTTCCCTACATTTTCTTCTAGTACTTTTATGGTTCTGGTTTTTATATTTAGGTCTTTTATCCATTTTGAGTTGATTTTTATATAGGGAGTGAGATAGGGGTCTTCTTTCATTCTTGTCGTTATAGACATCCAGTTGTCACAGCACCATTTGTTGACGAGACTGTTTTGTCCTGTTAACACTAACTTGGTAGGTTTGTCAAAAACCAGTTGACTGCATAGGTGAGGGTTTATTTCTCAGTTCTCAATTCTATTCCACTGACCCATATGTCTACCTTTATGCCAATACCATGCTGTTTTCACCACTGTAGCTTTGTAAAATATTTCAAGGTCAGGCAGTGAAATTACTCTCACATCACTCTTCTGTTTTAGAATGCTTTTGACTCTTCAGGATCACTTTCCCTTCCAAATGAATTTGTTAATTGTCTTTCCTAATTCTGTCATGTAAACTTTTGGGATTGTGACTGCTATCGCATTGAATCTATAAATCAGTTTGGGTAGGATTGCATCACAATATTTCATCTTCCAATCCATGAACATGGAGTGCCTTTCCATTTGTTTAAGTCTTTTACAATTTCTTTTAGCATTGTTTTGTAATTTTCTGCATATAGATCCTGTATTTCTTTGGTTAAATTAATTCTTATGTATTTGAGTCTTTTTGTTGTTACTGAAAATGGAATTTTTCCCCCATTTTGCATGCTGATCTTTTATCCTGCCACTTTGCTGAACTCATTTATTAGCTCAAAGAGCTTTGTGTTGGATACTTCAGAATTTTCTAAGTACAGGATCATATCATCCACAAACAGTGAGTTTTACTTCCTCTTATCCTATTTGGATGCCTTTATTTATTTGTTTTTCTTGCCTAATTGCCCCAGCTTGAACTTCTAGTACAATACTAGATAAGTGGTGACAGTGGGCATCATAGTCTTGTTCCTGATCTTAGAGGGAAAGCTTTCAGCCTTTCCCCATTGAGTACAATGTTGGCTGTGTGGTTTTCATGTATGCCTTTTATCATCTTGAGGATTTTTCCTTCTATTCCTAACTTTTTAAGTGTTTTTTTTTTTTTTAATCAAAAAAGGATGCTGGATTTTGTCAAATGCCTTTTCTGCATCAATGAGGTGACAATGTGATTCTTTTCCTTCAATTTGTTAATGTGGTGAATTGCATTGATTGATTTTCTTATTTTGAACCAGCCTTGCATACCAGGAATAAATTCCACTTGGTTGTGATTTACAAGTGCTTTGATATGATGTTGGATTTGATTTGCAAGTATTTTGTTGAGAATTTTTGCATCTGTGTTCATTAGAGAGATTGGTCTGTAATTTTCTTTTCTTGTGGTATCTTTATCTGGCTTTGATATTAGGATGATGTTAGCTTCATAAAAAGTGTTGGGTAATTTTCCCTCCTCTTCAACTTTTTGGAAGAGTTTCTACAGGATTGGTGTTAATTCTTTTTGAAATGCTTGGTAGAATTCACCTGTGAAGCCATCTGTTACTGGACTTTTCTTTGCTGGGAGATATTTGATGATGGATTCAATCTCTTTAAATGTGATTGGTTTGTTAAGGTCTTTTAGCATCATGTATGTTGTTTTTGCATTTCCAGGAGTTTGTCCATTACCTCTAGGTTGTCTAGTTTGTTAGCATACAATTTCTCATAATATTTTCTTAGGATTCTTTTTATTTCTTTGTGGTCAGTTGTAACTTCCCCCTTTTCATTTCTGATTGTACTTGTTGGCATCTCCTTTCTTTCTTTATTTATTTCGTTCTTTCTTTGTTAGAATGTTTAGGGGTTTGTCAATTTTATTGGTCTTCTCAAAGAACCAGCTTTCGGCTTTGTTGAATTTCTCTATTGTGTTTTTTTTTTTTCTCAATTTCATTTATTTCTCTTCTAATCTTTATTATTTCTTTCCTTCTACTTGCTTTGGGATTGGTTTGTTGTTTTTATAGTTTCCCTAGTTGTTCAATTAATGCTTTGAGTTTAGCTCTTTATTATTTTTTCGTTAGAGTTGGGAAATTTTCAGGTATTATTTCCTCACATATTCTTTCTGACCCATTTCCCTTCTCTTCTCATTCTGGAACTCCCATGACACATATATTGTTGAAATTCATGTTGTCATTCAACTCTCTGAGCCCCAACTCTATTTTCCATTCTTTTCTCTCTCTGTTCTTTTCTCTCTTCAATTTTAGCTGTTCAGTTTTCAGTGTCACTTATTCTTTCTTCTATCATTTCGAATCTCCTTCTAATGTGATTTTGCTCTCACCTATTGTGTCTTTCATTTCCATGAGCTCTGTTACTTTTCTGTTCAGGAATTCAAATTCTTCTTTGCACTTATCATTGTCTTCTTGATATCTTTTATCTCTTTAACCATAGTCTTTCAACTCATTAATTTGATTTTGAATATTTGGGTGCTTCTTGTTTATTAGTTCTCTCAAATTCTGCATCTCTTCTGGAGCTTTAATATTTACCTTTCCTTGAGCCATAGCTTTTATTTTCTTAGTATGGCTTGTAATTTTTTCCTGATGTCTAGGCATCTGATTAGGATGGAGTTTACTCAGATGCTCAATTTCTTTCTCTTCTGTAAGGATTTATTGCAGGAGGCTGTGTGTTACCACCGTTCTTTGATCCTTGGCTTGACCTGGATTCTTAGGATTGTCCTGGCTGGCTGCTGCTGTGACCTAATACTTCTTTGAAAATTAAATGAAAAATTGGGAGACAATGGGGATTGAGAGGGGGAAGGTGTCATGGCACACCAGACATCCGATACCACAGTGATAAAAGGAAGGAATGAAAAGAAAAGAGAAAGGAAAAAAAAAAGAATAATATATATATATTTTTTAAAGGCATTTCCTTTGCTTTTTTGCCCATTTTTTTTAATGTCCCAATTGGCTAATTATATATTGTTTTGTTTTGTTTTTTTGTTTGATTATTTGTTTTTTTTTTTTCTTCTCTTCTTCTCTCTCTTTTTTTTTTCCCTGAGTTTCCTTATGTTTGTCTCTTGCATGTAAGCTTATCATAGTTGTTTCTTTTTCCTAGTAAGTGTATTCGATTATTTTATGGACTATATGTTCATGGAGGATTCGGATCACAGAAGGGTTACAATGGGTACTGCAGGGGGTTATTGGTGGGGGGTGTCTGGGAGGGGGGGTTTCATGGGAATTATTTCATCCGAATATACATGAAAGATATACAAAATCGTTCAAAAGATCAAAAGATGTGGCATGGTCACGATGGGTGGACAATCACACAGTAAATGAGGGAATCTGAATTCCTAGCCTGGAGAGCTCTGTCACAGTCTCCAAGGGAGCAACAATAGTCCTCTGAGTGCAGGGACAGTGTCTGTAAAAATAGGATGACCCATCGATGTGTACTTTTTATTGATGACTACCCTTGTGAGTCTTTGCTCTTGTAACTGAGACTGAACCTGCAGTTTTGGGGTGCCTAAGGGTTGACACCTGAGAGCCTCCTTGTTGCTCAAATGTGGCCTCTCTCTAAGCCAAACTCAGCATATGAATGCATTACCTTCCCCACAATGTGGGACATGGCTCCTGGGGATGAGCCTCCCTGGCAACAAGGGATTAATACCAAGGGCCAACTGGCAACACAACTGGAAAAAGACCTTGAATAAAAGGGGGAAATGGTAAAGACAAATGAGTTCAAGTGGCTAAGAGACTTCAAAGAGAGTCGGGAATTCATCCCAGAGGTAACTCTTACGCACACCTCAGTAGGAGCTCATAGAACATCTAAGTGCCTATCACCCCACACAGAGGGGCTCCTAAGAGCTCTGGAGACACCCAGGTCCTATATCAGGGGGATAGCCCCAGAGACTGATGCCTTATCAGTGGGCTCTATTTTGGAATCTGTGCTCCTGAGAGTGACAGAATTAGACTCAAATAAGTCCTCCCTGCACATGGTTCATCAGTCCCTTCTATTCAAACCTATATGTAATGCTGAAGTTTTTAGGCATACTTCCAGAGACTGGAGACTCTGTCCTACCTATGTGCCAGGTGTGCGTGGAATCTTGGTGGAGCTGCAACTCCTACCCTACTGCTCAATGGACTCATCCAAGTCACCTGGCGAGGAGACAACAATGGGCAACGGCCACCCCAGGGAATAGAGAGGGCTTGTATCTGCAGGCAGGATCATCCCACCCACCATATCCATGGGATATAAGCCCTCTCTCACTTGGAGGTGGAGTGGACATCACTATCCCAGTCCCCTCAGGATTGGGGGAAGAACTATGGACTAGAGTGGACTTGATGATATTCTGTTGTACACAGATGGTGATTCTACCAATGGAAGAAATTATAACAATGAGGTGGAGCCAGTGGCCACTTGGCACTTTTTGGGCAGATAGGGGACGAGCAGTTGAGATACAGGGGCTTCTTTAGGATTTGGAGGCTGTCCTGAGTACCGTTGTGGCAATGGATATAGGCCATTTTAAATCAGCACACTCCACTCAGAACTGTGTGGGAGAGAATGTGGTGTACAATGTGAACTGTGGTTTATGGTTGGTGGCAAGGCCCCAGGATGCGTAAGTCCATTGAGGGTGATGGGCCACACTTGTGGGAGATGTTTGCGTGGGATGTGGTGGGAGGTGTGGGAGGTGGGCAACATGGGAATCCCAGTGGGTTCTGTGTAATATTTTTGGTAATCTGAGCACCTCTTAAAATATATTTATATATATATAAATAACATTTTTACAAGCAAATGCACATATATGCATATATATTTATATATCATTTTACCAATATTGGTATGTATTGTGAAAATTTTGATTTTTCCCACAATATAAATAAATAAATAAATAAATAAATAAATAAATAAATAAACAAATAATTGGTCACTGGACCCTGTAATTGGTTGTAGACTCACTTCCTTGGGGAGAGAGATTATAGATGCCAGAGAAAGCCTCTCCTACTTATTTTAAATTTTCATGCATGCACATCCTTCATCTGCCAAAAGAAGGTGCTCTTTGACAGCTCTCAGTTCAATGCCTGGGCAGAGTGTATTTGTTGCAACACAGACTGGGTCAATGTGATAGAGCTTCCTGTCAGAGGCTAGGAGCCTTGTAATTCAAACTTTCTCTGAGACACTTCTCCAACCTTCCCTGGCAGCCCCCTGCCTCTTCCTGACTTTGAAATATTTCCACTCCCCTCTGAGTCCTCAACAATAATTCCCAGTTAGTAGAGAAGGAGATTTGGAGGGTCATATATATTTAACTGCTTGCTGGCTCCCAAGGCAAATAATGGTGCAGCCCCACCCAGCATAGAAGGGCTCCTGTGAAACAGCAGACTAAATTTTTTAGTCAAAAGCTGAGTTAGCTTCTAAGCCCAACTTAGCATATAAATGCATTACCTTCCCCCCAGCGTGGGACATGACTCCCAGGGATGAGCTTCCCTGTCACCAAGAGATTACTACCCAGCACCAACTAGCAAAACAACTGGAAAAAGACCTCAAATAAAAGGGGGGGGGGGGAAGTAAAGACAAAATAATTTATATGGCTAAGAGACTTCAAAGTGAGTCAGGAGGTTATCTCAGAGGCAATCCTTTTGCACATCTCTGCAGGATCTCATAGCCTTGAGAACCTATAGTTGGTGCCGGAGTTGGTAGGTGTCCATCCAAGAGACTTATGTCTTTGGGTGTCCATGTACAAGCTGGGCCCTTAGCCTCAGCAGAGTTGAAACAGCTAATTTCCAGTTCATTGGACTCAACCAGGACAACTAACAAGGAGGTGAGAATGGACAACCACCATACCAAGGAACCGAGAGAGTCTACAACTGCAAGCAAGAGAGTCCCAATCTCATCAGCTGTATGGGACCAAACTCCCTCTCAAGTAGAGGTGGAGTGGACATCACCATCCCAGAATCCCCAGGATTGGGGAATGAAATATGGAATAGAGTGGGCTTGCTGGTATTCTACTATAGAGTTATTGTGATTCTAGCAATGGAAGAAATTACAACATTAATGTGGAGGCCATGGCACTGGAGGCTCTTTTGGCAAGGGGAGGAAAAACAAGTATAAATGGGGACATTTTTGGGAATTGGGAATTGTTCTGTATGACATTGCAATGACAGATATAGGCCATTATATATCATCCCATAACCTACAGAATTGTATGGTAGAGAGTGTAAACTACAATGTAACTATAATCCATGCTCAGTAACTGCCCCAAAATGCATTTATCAATTTCAATGAATGTACCAGACAAATGAAGGCTGTTGTTTATGTGGGAAAATGTGGGAGGTATGGGGAGTGGGGCATATGGGAATCCCTATATTTTTTTATGTAATATAAGTATCTTTAAAAAAAAAGCTGAGTTAACCTTAGGCTGTGTCCCTCTTGGTCCCTTTTCCTGGGGTGTCCTCAACAATCAGTCCCAACTAGAAGAGAGGGAGTTTGCAATGGTCGGGTTTCTCCAGTCCTTCTCAGGCTCCCAAGGCAAACCACGGTGTGGTCCCACTGAACCTGGAAGGATTGTTGGGACAAGGCAGACCAAATTTACAGGTTGAAGCTGAGTCAGGCTTAGGCTGGATCCCTCTCTCTCCCCTTTCCTGGGGTGGTAGACCCTGGGAACCCCTTTTGTCTTTAATGACAGGCCCAGAAGCCTGAGAATTCTGGTGTGATTAGTGAGGGGGAAGTTGCTGGCAGCGGCAGCCACTGGTTTCAACTCACAATTCTGTGGTTGCAATTTCCCTCCTTTGTCCCTCTCTCCTCTGGGCAGTGTCCAGCCTGCTCCTGGTGTCCTAAACCCTAGAAGATCATTTTCTAGGCTGTTTCAGCCTGTTCTCTAGCTATTTTTCTGGCAGAGAAGTCAGACATCTTCCCAGAAATCTGGATGATAAATTCTTGTAAACGCAAACTTAGTTGGTTTGAAGGGGTACCCTGTAGGAAAATGGATTGTCAAAAAAAAACAAAAACAAAAAAACACTGCCTTGTTATGGGCTGTCATTAGGTCCCATAATTGTGGGTTGCCAATGAAGCTTATCATCCCCATCTGGACCTGCAAAACATTGTACTGCGGGATCACTGGGCCGAATCACTAAGTTCCTTATTAATCTGTTTCAGTGTAAAGGTCCCGTCAAAAATCTTGATCATCAGGGCGGCGGAGAAGGATTCTATCTTCGTTTCAAACCGGTTCTCTCAAACACAGGTACCAATTGCGAAAACGGAACAGATCAGCACTTGCACAGGCCCGGAAGAGACCCTGATGAATCCAGGCCCCTTAAAACGGTTGTGACCCGAGGTGAGTCAGGTGGCAAAGCCACCAGCAGCGACTATGCCCGGCTTTCTCCCGAAGTGGGAGCAAGGGTGACAGGAAGAGCAGAGGGATGCCTGCAAGTTTGACTTCCGGCCTCTCCAGAGGAAGAGACCCGCGTGGAAGAAGAAGTTAAGAGAGAAGGGTGGGTGCAGACCAGGGTCCCCAGCTCAGCAGAGGAGGAGCCAGGGTCTAGTAGGCACTATGCTGGCATCACTAGGGCAAAGAAAGGCAAGGGCAGAGCGGGAAAATAGGAGACTCCAGACTGATGTCGGGACTCTTTCGGTTTCTGCTCAAAGGTGCAGCCGGGGAGAGGACGGAAAGAAAGGAAGAGAGGCTTGATGTGTGTTGCCGTCCCTGCAGCTAGAGCTATTCTGTGTCATTCACTCTTCTTTTTTTAAACTTTATTTTGTACATTTAATAACTGAACATATAAACTATTAAAAACTAAAAAGTAAGCACAGATGAATATACATTTCTCAATTAAATGTAAGGAATACATATAAAAAACTTTTTGAATCAAACAGTATGTTTTACAATATATTTGGTTCATAGTAACACATTCATAAAGTATTTGTTCTTTTGTGTCTGGCTTGCTTCACTCAACAAAATGCCCTCCAGGTTCATCCATGTTGTCATATGCTTTATGACTTCATTTCTTCTTACAGCTGCATAATATTCCATCGTGTGAATACACCACAGTTTGTTTATCCATTCATCAGTTGATGGACACCTGGGTTGTTTCCAACTTTTGGCAATAGTGAATAACATGGCTATGAATATCGGTGTGCAGATGTCTGTTCATGTCACTGCTCTCAGTTCTTCTGGGTATATACCCAGTAATGGTGTTGTCAGGTCATGTGGAAAGTCTATATTCAACTTCTTTCGGAGCTGCCAAAGAGTCCTCCACAGTAGCTGTGCCATTCTGCATTCCCACCAACAGTGAATAAGTGTTCCTATCTCTCCACAGCCTCTCTAACACTTGTAGTTCTCTGTCTTTTTAATAGTGGCCATTCTGATAGGTGTGAAATGATATCTTATTGCAGTTTTGATTTGCATTTCCCTAATCATTAGTGATGTTGAGCATTTCTTCATGTGTTTTTTTGCCATTTGTATTTCTTCTTCGGACAAATGTGTATTCAAGTGTTTTGTCCATTTTTTAATTGGGTCATTTGTCTTTTTATTATTGAGTTGTAACATGTCATTTTATATACTGGATATTAAACCCTTATCAGATATGTGATTTCCAAATATTTTTCCCATTGAGTTGGCTTCCTTTTCACCTTTTTGACAAAGTCCTGTGAGGTGAAAAGAAGGTGTTTAATTTTGAGAAGTTCCCATTGATCTATTTTTCCTTTGTTGCACGTGCTTTGGGCATAAGGTTCAAGAAACCACCACCTACAAGGTCTTGAAGATGTTTACCTACATTATATTTAGATCTTTGATTCATTTTGAGTTGATTCTTATATACGGGGTGAGATAGGGGTCCTTTTTCATTCCTTTGGTTATAGATATCCAGTTCTCCGAACACCATTTATTGAAGAGACTGTTTTTTCCCGTTAACATGTATTTCGTAGGTTTATCAAAAACCCGCTGACTTATACGTGAGGGTTTATTACTGGGTTCTCAATTCTATTCCACTGATTGATGTGTCTATCTTTATGCCAGTACCATGCTATTTTAACCACTGTGGCTTTGTAATATATTTCAAGTCAGGCAGTGAAATTCCTCCCATAAAGCTCTTCTTTTTCAGAATGCTTTTGGCTATTCGGCTGCACTTACCATTCCAAATGAATTTGGTAATTGCCTTCTCTAATTCTGTAAAGTAAGCTGTTGGGATTTTGATTGGTATTGCATTGAATCTGTAAATCACTTTGAGTAAGATTGACATTTCATGATATTTCTTCTTCCAATCCATGAACACTGAATATCTTTCCATTTGTTTAGGTCTTTTAAAGTTTCTTTTAGCATTGCTTTGTATTTTTCTCCATATAGGTACTGTACTTCTTTAGTTAAATTAACACTTAGGTATTTGGGTCTTTTTGTTGCTATTGAAAATGGAATTTTCCCCCTGATTTTCTCCTCAGGTTGTTCAGTACTAGTGTACAAAAACTTTACTGATTTTTTCGTGTTGATCTTGTATCCTGCTGTTTTGCTGAACTCATTATTAGCTCAAGTAGCTTTGTGGACACTTCATGATTTTCTAAGCACAAGATCAAGTCATCCATAAACAGTAAGAGTTTTACTTCCTCTTTTCCTATTTGGATGCCTTTAATATTTTTTCTTGTTTAATTGCCCTAGCTAGAACTTCTAGTACAATATTGAATAACAATGGTGACAGTAGGCATCCTTGTCTTGTTCCTGATCTTAGAGGGAAAGCTTTCAATCTCTCCCCATTGAGTATGATGTTAGCATTAGGTTTTTCATATATGTCTTTTGAGGAATTTTCCTTCTATTCCTACCTTTTGGAGTGTTTTTATTTTAAAAAAAATGCTGGATTTTCTTGAATGCCTTTTCTGCATCGATTGAGATGATCATGTGGTTTTTTTCCTTCAATTTGTTAATGTGGTGTATTACATTGATTGATTTTCTTATGTTGAACACGCCTTGCACACCAGTAATAAATCTCAATTGGTAGGATGTATAAGTCTCTTGATATGCTGTTAGATTCAATTTGCAAGTATTTTGTTGAGAATTTTTGCATCTATGTTCATGAGAGTGATTGGTCTGTAATTTTCTTTTCTTGTGGTATCTTTATCTGGCTTTGGTATTAGGGTGATGTTGGCATCAAAGAATGTGTTTTTCCCTCCTCTTCAAATTTTTGAAAGAGTTTCAACAGGATTGGTTTTAATTCTTTTCGAAATGCTTGGTAGAATTCACCTCTGAAGCTTTCTGGTTCTGGACTTTTCTTTGCTGGGAGATTTTGATGATGGATTCATTTCTTAAATGTGATTTTTTGTTAAGTTCTTGTATTTCGTTCTAGAAATTTGTCCATTTCATCTAAGTTGTCTAGTGTGTTGGCATACAGTTTCTCATAATATCCTCTTATGATTACTTTTTTTCTGTGAGGTCATTTGTAACTTCCCCCTTTCATTTCTGATTATATTTATTTGCATCTTTTCTCTTTTTCTCTTTGTTAGTCTAGCTAGGGGCTTGTCAATATTATTGATCTTCTCAAAGAACCAGCTTTTGGTTTTGTTGATTTTCTCTATTGTTTTTATGTTCTCATTTTCATTTTTGTTTCTGCTCTAATCTTTATTATTTCTTTGCTTTTGTTGCTTTGGGATTGGTTTGCTGTTCTTTTTCTAGTTTCTTTAGTTGTTCAGTTAAGTCTTTGTGTTTAGCTCTTTCTTGTTGTTTAATATATGCATTTAAGGCTATAAATTTCCCTCTCAAGACTGCCTTTGCTGTATCCCATAAGTTTTTATATGTTTCATTCTCATTTTCATTTGTCTGAGTATATTTACTGATTTCACTTGCAATTTCATCTTTGAACCACTGATTATTTAGGAGTGTGTTGTTCAGTCTCCACACATTTACGAATTTACATTTTTTCTGTCTATTATTGATTTCTAGTTTCATTCCATTATGATTTGAGAAGGAGCTTTGTACAATTTCAATCTTTTTACATTTATTGAGAGCTGCATTGTAACCTAACATGTGGTCTATCCTGGAGAAAGATCCATGGGCACTTGAGAAGAATGTATAACCCGCTGAGTTTGTAAGCAGTATTCTGTATATGTCTGTTAGGCCTCACTTGTTTATCATATTGTTCAAGTTCTCTGTTTCCTTGTTGATCTTCTGTTAGTTGTTCTATCTAATGATGTGATTGGAGTGTTGAAGTCTCCAATGATTATTGTAGAAATGCCTATTTCTCCCTTCAGTTTTGTCAGAGTTTGTCTCATGTATTTTGATGCACCCTGGTTAGGTGTGTAGATATTTATGACTGTTATATCTTCCTGGTGGATCATCCCTTTTATTAATATATAATGGCCTTCTGTATCTCTTATAACTTTTTACATTTCAAATCTGTTTTACCTGATATTAGTATAACTACCTTACTCTTTTCTGGTTACTATTCAATTGGAGTATATATTTCCAACCTTTCACTTTCAGCTGGTTTCTTGTAAGCAGCATATGGATGGCTCATGTTTTTCTATCCATTCTATCAGCCTATATCTTTGGATTGGGGAGTTTAATCCATTCACATTCAATGATATTATTGTAAATGTACTATTTACTACCTCCATTTTTTTCTTTGATTTTCATATGTCATCTTTTTTTTGTCTCTCTTTTTACTATTTTGGTTACCCTTTCTGCTATTCTTTCTTCTATACTCTTCTCAAAGCCTGTCTCTCCTGTCTTTTTCTATCAGGTTTTAAGGCTTCCTTTAATATTTCCTGCAAAGGTGGATTCTTTTTCGTAAACTCTCTTAGTTTCTGGTTGTTTGTGCATATTTTATACTCACCTTCATATTTGAAGGAGAGTTCTTGCCTGGCAGTGTTTCTCTTTCAGTTTCCTAATTTTATCATACCACTGTCATCTTACCTCCATGGTTTCAGAAGAGAAATCTGCACTAAGTCTTACTGGACATCCCCTGTACATGATTGTTTGCTTCTCTCTTGCTGTCCTAAGTATTTTCTTTTCCTTTGACATTTGCCAATCTGAGTAATATGTGTCTTGGCATAGATCTATTTGGATTTATTCCGATTGGGGTACTGTGTGCTTCTTGGACATATAAGTTCATTTCTTTTGTGGGAGTTGAGAAATTTTCAACTATTATTTCCTCAAATATTCTTTCTGCCCCTTTTCCCTTCTCTTCTCCTTCTTGAACTCCTATGACATGTATGTTGTTGCGTTTCATGTTGTCATTCAACTCTCTGAGCCTTTGCTCAATTTTTTCCATTCTTTTCTCTCTGTTCTTTTCTTCAATTTTAACTGTTCTGTCTTTGGTATTACTTATCCTTTCTTCTATCATTTCATATCTGCTGTTGTATGCTTCAAATGTGTTTTTGATCTCACCTATTTGTCTTTCATTCCCATAAGCTCTAAACTTTTCTGTTAAGGATTTCGAATTCTTCTTTGGGATCACTCAATGTCTTCTTGATGCCTTTTATCTCTTTACCTATATTGCCTTTCAACTTATTAAATTGATTTTGGAAATTTGTGATCCTCTCGCCGATTATTTCTCCTATATTCTGCATCTCTTCTGGGACTTTGTTGTATTCCTTTTCTTGGGCCATGTCATCTATCGTCTTATTATGGGTCATAACTTTTTGCTGGTGTTTAGGCATCTGGTTAGGATATAGTTTACTGAGATGCTCAATCTCTTTCTCTTTTATATGGATTTAATGGCAAGAGGCTATGAGTTACCACAGCTCTTTGATTTTGGTTCAACCTGGATTGTTAGAATTGTCCTGCTGATTGCTCAAAACTGGGCACTGGACCCAGTAATTGGTTGTAGAGTCACTTCCTAGGGCCTTAGGCAGGGAGATTAAAGAGGCCAGAAAAAGCTTCTACTTATTTTTAATTTTCTTATGTGCACTTCCTTGTTCTGCCAGGAGATGGCGCGCTTTGGCAGCTCTCAATTCAATGCCTGGTCAGAGTGTATTTGTTTTGACACAGACCATATCAATGTGATAGAGCTTCCTTTCTGGGTGCTAAATGCCTTGTAATTCAAACTTTCTGAGACAGTTCTGCAGCCTTCTCTTGCTGCCCCCTCCCTTTTCCCAGCTAGGAAATATTTCCTCTCCCCTCTGAGTCCTCAACAATCAGTTCCTGTTAGCAGAGGAGGAGATTGGGAGGGTTGTGTATCTTTAGCCCCTTGCAGGCTCCAAGGCAAACAATGGTGCAGCCCCACCAGGCCTGGAAATGCTATAGTGACACAGGAGACCAAACCTGCAAGTCAAAAGCTGAGGCAGCCCCAGGTTCTCTCTCCCCTCTCCTGTGGAGTCCTCAAAAATTAGTCCCAGCTAGAAGAGAGGGAGATTGTGAGGGTTGGATTTCTCCAGTCCTTCGTAGGCTCCCAGGGCAAACCACCGTGTGGTCCCAACTGGCTTAGAAGGGTCCATGGGGCTCTGCAGCCCAAATTTGTGGGTCAGAACCTGAGTCAGCCTTAGGCTGTGTCCCTCTCCCTCCCCTATCTGGAATGGTAGATCCCTGGAGCCCCCTTTGTCTGTTGTTGCAGGTCCAGAGGCCCTAGAATTCTAGAGTGTGGTTGAGGGTGCTGGCAGCAGCAGTCGCTGCTGGTTCCAACTTACAGTTCTGTCATAGCAATTTCCCTCTTTTGTCCCTCTCTCCTCTGTGTGGTGTGCAGCCTTCACCTGCTGTCCTAAACCCTAGGAGATCTTTTTTGGGGACTCCCAAAGTTGAATTCTGATGCATTTTGGGGACACAAGTCAAAAGTCACTTTCCCTGGTAAATTTATGTGTCAGGGACTGTGTTAAGTGCCTTCCATGAAGTCACTATTTCTCCTCAAACATTTAAAACTTTATGAGTTAGTGCTGGAAAAAACAACCTGCCAGAGGCCCTAAAGGTACCTGCGTGTCCTGCTGGGTAAGCCAAGAATGCAGGACCGTAACACCTCTTTTCCTAGGCCTTTGCCCAGGGTTGTGTTTGCAGGGAACATTCTTGGAAGATAAGGTAAAATCTCCTTCTGTGACAAAGAGCAAACTTGCTATCAAAGAGTGTTCCCCAAGCTCAGGTTTCCTTGCCAGTATGACTGAGTTCACATCTGGCTGTAAGTTGAAGATTATAGTGCTGTGAAGATGAAGTAAGGTAATGGATGCTAAGTACTTAAATCACTGCCTATCACTTGGGAAAAACAAAATACATGTTAGCTCTTACCAGTATGAATGCTGGTTATTTTCCTGGTCAGTGTTTTGGTACAGAAACTAGATGCAATAGCTCTGTAATGAAAGTCAGAAACCTGATTACATGACCCATGGCAGTGTCTTCAAATCAATATTCTCCTTTTCACATCAAATGTATATTCTGGACCAAAGGATTAAAGAATAAATGCCTTTGTCTCTTCTCCTTTTGACAGGAAGAGTTATTTTATTTAAGTCTACCACTGCACTAAAACTGTTTTCAAAATTTTATGAGTGATCTGGTATCTGAGTCCATTGAAATAACTTTTGTCTGAATTTAGTTTCCTTGAACCTTCCAGAACTTGATTTTGTTTACTGTTCTCTGACTGCACATTTTTAGCATGTTTAAGATATTACTTTTTCACTACAGCCCCTGCAGATAAGGATAATTCCAGGGTTTTATCTTTCTCCTGCTTCCTTCACAGTTGATACTGTTCCTTCATCTCAAGGCTACCAGACAAAACAGACTCCAAAAGACAGTTCCACTCTTCATTAAACTGTATGCTTGTATTTCTGTATATGTATAGGATAGTCACAGGAGCAGTTGGAGGGCGAAGGAGCAGATTTAGGCTTCTTTAGGGGCTTTATAGCAAAATCCTGTGGTTGGGGAACTGACAGTCAAGAGAAGAGAGAAAAGTAAATCTATATGTTTTGCGGACTTCTCCCATGTGGATGACTGTCCATTCAAGAAATAAGATAAAGATTTTTCTTTAATCAGAATACTAACACCTGGATTCCATTAATTTTTCTGGGAACATCAAATAGATTTGTTATAAAACTAAAAAACAATATATGATGCTATACTTTCTATCTTCATAGAAATTAATACATTACTATAGAGTATAATGAAAAGCAAATAATTCTCTCATCACAGACCACCAATTCTCATGACTCTCTTTAACATTCCATTCTGTTTCTTTGGAAGCATTCAGGAAACATCCTAGACAAATAGAGATATATAAGCATCCAGACCTTCATAACTTTGCTTGCTTTTATAACAGTAGGAGCATGTTTTTGTGCAGTTTTCTGCACTTCAATTTTTTTCACATAAATATATCTGGAAACATTTTTATATCCCTTATGAAGATCTAATTCATCTAATTTTAATCATTTGTTACCTCTTCAAGACTGAATGAGACTGATCAATGGATGTTTTTTAAGAACCAGTTGTGCAATTCATTAATGTTTTGTAACGTTTTCTATTTTACAATTGCAAAAGGATTTTAGCTGATTCCTATGACTGTCCATGAAATAGACACAAGTATAGGTAACTACAGACAGAAAGTGACAAAAACAAATGTTTCTGGTATTTGGAAAATAATACAAATAAGCAATTCTTGGAATCAGAATATGCCACAAATTATACTAGGATTATACAATTTCTAAGTATTGCTGTGGGCAAGATCACATACACTCAAAATTCCATGCAGATATAGGACTGATGAAGTCACACACACACATACCAAGTGGTAATGGATAGATTTATTATTCTTGTAATGAGTCTCTCTGTGGAAACTGGGTGACTTCCACACAGATCTAATTATGACATGAGAGCAGAGAAAAGTTACAAGATTGCAGTTTTAGGTGGTTAGATGGTGACAGTGTGGTGAATATTTTGTACAAGCAGGGCTTTAGGTGCTTTGAATTGCCCACCTGTACTTAAAAGGGAGCACCCAGATTTTCTAATCAGCTTCCAAATATATAGGCAGAAGGGGAAGAGAAAGAGGTGAGTACTAGGAGCTTTCACAAATCAAATATCAAAATTGAGTCAGAGTTGTTATTAAAAGTATCCTCCAAGAGCACAGGAAGTACATGTAGTGTACAAAAGTCTCCCAGGGAGTTCATCATTTCTCTGTGACCATAGTGATTATAAGACATTTTATAGTAAGTCCAACAGAGCAATAAGGCAAAATTATTTTCTGTAAACATGCCAGTGCATGTAAATAAATATGATCTATTTATAAATATCCATTATTCAAATTGTAAAATGAAATGTCTCCTAACTCATAGTCCAGAAAAATTCCGATCCGTCTGTGGTTCTCTGGATCTGATGTACCATGTGCAGTAGACCACAGATGAATTTTCCAGCATCCATTCCTTGGAGATGGCAATATCAGAGCATGTCTAGGGAAAGATCCTTTACAAACACCTAAGGTTAATTCACCTGTCCCTCTTACTTCTACTTGCCAAAAAAGTCTTCCAGCTCCAGGTCCTTCTCACAGAAAAGTTTCACAACCTGATTATGTTTCTCACACAGGACTTTCTCTTCAGATATTTCCTCTTGCTCCTCCTGAGGGCAAGCTGTTCACAAGTTCAGTCATGTGGCCTAACTGGGTGTTCCTTGTGAAGTTCCCATTGGGTCAGTGATGAAGGCAGACAGGACAGGGGAATATGTCCTGCAGAGTTTCCCAATACTGAGTAATGCAGGAGTTACAGAAGTTGTGTCCACAGTCAATGGTCACAGGGTCTTGCAGGTAATCCAGGCAGATGTGGCAGCTGGCTTGTGCTTGGAGGTCAGTGAAGGAGGCTGTGAAAACCATTGTGCAGTGAGGGTTTGCCTGAGGAAACTCCATTCAGAAAGGTCTGGTTCTCTAGAATCTGTGAAAAGTGAAAAGCTGATTACTTCTCAGTGTTTTCTCTTTCCTGGAAGGTAAACTGTGTGTTTCCCAAGTTTATTAGGAAGCTATATCTGCTCAAACTTATTTCTTCCTCTTTCACTTCAGCCCTACAAGCAGCTACCTGAAGGGGTTACAGCATCAGTCAATTGCTGATCTTCCTGGAACTTTCTTCAACTATACCCAAATGCCAGTAAATTGAAGCACGCATGTTATCCCTCTTTATCAGAATAGACCCAAAACTCCAAGAATCAATGGAAGTTAACTTCATAGGGATACAATTAGCAAATCAAGACAGGAAGTAGGCAATTGATCAGGATTTCTCAACAAAATATAACAAGGGAAAATAAATATATATTTAAAAAGTGAAGAAAATATATACAAATCACAAAGCTTTACCTAATTATTTTGCCAGATTAACAAGCAAATTTTTCAAAAGACAAAAATTACAAGCCAACCTGGACAGTGTGTATTTGACATAAAAATTGTTAAACATTATACCTTGATAATGATATCAATAAGTTAATAAAAAGAGTCCCTGTAATTTAGAGATATATAATGCAATGTTTAAACATATTATATGATGTCTAGGATTTGCTTCCAAATAATTAAGGGGGTAGGAATGGAGATTGAGCACATGGTTTTTATTATATTATTTTCTCTACTATCTTAAATGATTAAATTGTTTTAGAATAAAAGCTTATTTTTTAAAGGGTAAATGTTTTTGGCAGTATTTTCCCACCCTTTTCACCCAAGCCACCTTCTCTCAGTCTTTCTTGTTTGGGCCTGAAAATTTATTTCAGGGTCCTGATTCTCTTCTTCCTCACAGATGACACAATCCTGTCTGTTATTCCTATCTATTAATCCTGTTTGTGTCCATTCCTTAAACAATGAATATTTCAAAATTTGATATAATTTGAGATTGCAGAAAAAATAGGATAGGTATTTGTGTTCCATCTACTTGTCTGTCATGTTCATTGATATCCAAGCTTGATCAGATATTATCTTTTGTATGGGGTGGGTGTTCAGTGGGATATGGTACAGGGATGGTTCCTTGATCTCCCTCACTATCAGCTATATGGGGAAACAAAGAAAACTACTTTCATTTTCCATCTTAGTTTTTTGTCATCACAATAAAAAAATAGACAAATCTCCATGATCATTGTTTTAAACAATAGTAATTTGAGGTGGCACAGTTCCAAAAATTTCTGAAGAGTATTTGCATTTCATTTATTTGTTCTTCATGTTTAATTTTAGATTTGCTGATTATGCCCAATGCTCTACACAGAAATTTGATAAAAGTTGGATGAACTTATTTTAAAACTTTGAAACACTTAAAATCCTGTTATTTTCACCACAATTCTACATAAATGATTGCAAGATACAAAGTGAACTGTGTTTGTATGTACATGTAAAATCATCAGTAAATATTTACTCTTTAATAAATTAATAACACAATCATATACAAAATACCATAGAGAGTTCATTGGTTAAATAACAAAATGCAACAGAAATGAGCCAGTGCCTGGCACATAGAAGGTGCATACTCATGGTCACCTCCTAATTTCATGCCTCCCTCACATCCAGGTGAGCAGAAGACAGATGGAGATCTAAGGGTCTCATCCACATCTACAGATGGGCTACCTCACCTTGACTGACCATCCTACTATGTCCTTTTCTCAACCAGCTTAAATTAGACCCTCTCTTGGCTAGAAGGTCTCTTCAAAATTATTCAAACACTTCATTTCTATGGTTAAGACTCCCAGACCACCCCGCTTAACTCAGTTCCCCTATTATAAGACATTATAGACTGCAATGGGCTCCCCTCACAGCTCACCTCACTCACTGCCTCAGGCTGCTTGGTCTTCTTGCCTCTGGATCACCCTAGACTGAGCTGCTTCCTGAAGCCCTGCTTACCTGTGGCTCCTGGGGATTTCACTGCTTATGCTGCCTTCTGGTGGTAGCTGTGCACTGGGTGCTGAACAAACTTGTGGGTGGTGCTGTTGGGACCTCCCACTAGACACTGGGAGCCATTCCTCCCTTCCTTACAGAGCAGACTGGCTCTGTTCTTCCAGGTGTGAAGATACAACAGAGCACAACTTCTGGGTTTGCTGCAATGGTTAAACTACAGCCTGGTTCAGGAATATAAAGCCATAGGAAGTTTCCTCCCTTTCTCTCATTGGACAGAATCAAGATGCAAGGCAACATGGGAATCCCAGTGGGTTCTGTGTAATTTTTTGGGTAATCTAAGCACCTCTTAAAAAAAAATATATATATATATATATATAACATTTATGTAAGCAAATACACATATATGCATATATATTTATATATCATTTTGCAAATGTTTGTATGTATTGTGAGAATTTTCATTTTTACCCACAATAAAAATAAATAAATAAATAAAAAAGATGCAATCAGCCTACAGGAAATGACAGGCTCCTGATGACATTTTCCATGTACATCACTGATTGCATCTTCTGTATCTGGGGCATTGCCAACTCCTCCTGCTTCACTGAAATTCTCTCTAATTTAATCAGGGAGTTGTTCTTTCATTCCTCTGAATGCTTTGAAAAGTCCTTCCCTTATTTGAGTGCAGACCAGTGACTTTGCTAATGAGTCCTGGCTTGCTACTTCTCGAGCTCATTAAATTCTGTCATCCACTTAAGGAATGAGTTTCCAGAGTCGGTCTTTCACTTTTTCTCCTGGATTCACAAACTCATTCTGGTAGTTCTCAACTTCCACAAGCCACCAGGCAGGAGACAAGCTTCTATCTTTGCTTCACTCATAGTGGAGGCTGGGCTTTTGTAGGAGTGTTGAATGGTACAAAGTGGTGTGATGACTGGGAAGTGCTGAGGCAGGTATAGGAGCAGGCTTTCTAAGGTAGAATGTAGGAGAATTTTGCTTTTGGGTGACCTAGACATTTAGCTTAAATATGTCAACATAGTGATACTGTTATTTTGAAACCCTTGATAACTCATCTGTAGCACATGATTTCAACTATTACTCAAGTGTTGACAGCACCTGAGTCTCTTCTTCCACACTTTTTCTTTCTCAGGATCTTTATATTAATATATACTACACCCATTTGACACTTGATTCATCGATGGCTCATTCACTCATATTCATTCATCAGTTTTGCTGAGGGCTGACTTTGTGTGCACGTTGATTAGAAGTCTGGATACAAACATCACAGCTCCCACCATCAGGCAGCTGCAGTGCAGAGGGAAGAGATGAGTATCAGAATGAAAGTCTGAGTTTCCTCATGTGGGTGGTCATCTATTCAGAGAAGAGTAGAATTTGCCTTTAATCTGGAGCAAAAATCTTTACCTCAGCATTCTAGGCTGAGATAGATATTTTAAAAAGGAAAATGATATACTATATATAAGAGAAAATATTCATGTGGTAGAATTGTTAGAGTGACTCCTAACATTTGCCATTCTAGAGGAAATCACTGCTACTGACTTCTTGATAAACTGCCCTCAATAGTCTATTCATATAAAAAAAAAACATTTATCTGAGTAGGTGCACATTTATAGAACAGTCTCCTTAGTTTATCTCCAGAGAGGTGAAATCTACATCATCTACACCTGCCTATATTTCACTTATTTTTTCCTGCACCAGCACACATACTCCATTTTATTATAAAAAGTGCTACCAAATTTAAGGTCAAGCCTGAAAGGGAAATTTCATAAGTATGAAGCATATTTTCAAAGAACTTGTTATATATTTGCTCCTTGGATTAGTTTCTCTCCAGTTTATTTGTTTAGCTTTTCCTAAAAGTAGCTATCATTTACTGAGTTGCCAACTAAGTTACATGCACTATTTCAAATGCTTCACCTAAAACATCCAATAGAATTTATTCAGAAGACCTGTGAGGTTGTGATAGTTACCTCCAATATACAAAATTGGAAAGTGAGTCCTAAAATAAGTAACTTATTCAAGTCACAGTGATCTCCTATTACTTCTACATCTTCACCCATCACCTACTATGTGCCTCTATATCATCATAAAAACACTTAGAGGTGTGGAATGGCATTAACAACTGATTTGACAATTCCATGTTTCAGAATGTACACCAAATAAATACTGTAAATCTGTAACTTCTAAAGAGGAATTTTGCAACCTACACAGAGACATTCATAGTAATAGTGTTTGCTATAATGGAAAGCTAGAAAAAAGAGAATGACATAGGTAATGGAATGTGCTAGGGAGTTTGAATGGAGCTAATCATTTGGAGCTTAGCTCACCCACCCACAAGTTATGTGTCATTGGAAAATTTAATTGACTTCTCTGAACCTCAGTCTCTCTTCTGCCTGGTAAAGAAATGCCTAGGAGTCATTGTCATGTTTCAATCAAGTTAGAAATTGTGTTCAATAACCAATACATTGAAAGAACTCAATAAATATATGTAGATAATATTAATATTTTCTCAGTGCACAAAAACAGAGAAAATGGTAAGAAAATTACTTGGGCATGGAGTTCAGAATAAGAAGAGAACTTAGTAATTAGTTATCTAGCACCAAATCCTATATCCATTAAAAATTTGTTGCTTTCTAAATGGAAGCTGATATCAGTGATTAGAATATGAACTTTTAAAAAACTTGGTCAGTTATACTGAGGTGTAGTAACTTTAAGGATTATATAACTTGGGCTTTGGGGAAAAGGGAACAAGAAGGGAAAATGACTTGTGCTTCAATTTCAAATATTCTTTGTTATGGATTTAATCATGTCCTCAAAAAAAAAGACATGTTCAAATCCTAAATTCCTGGCCTGATGTGAACCCATATATGTCTAGGATCTTTGAAGATATTATCAGTTGTGTTAAATCCAAAACAAATCAGGGTGGGATTTAATTCCATCAGGACAGTGCACCTGGCATATGGGACTGGAGGAGATGTCCTGTAGATCATCTTAGCACTGGTGGATGCTGGAGCCACAGAAGTTGTGTCTACAGTCAATGGTCACTGGGTCTCTCAGATAATCCAAGCAGACAGGGTATCTGGCCTGTGCTTGGAGGTTGGACAGGGAAGCTGTAAAGGCCATTGTGTCATATGGAATTCTCCATTCCTGAAAATATGGTTCACCAGGAGGTAGGAATTGAGAATATGTATTCTTCTCAGCTTTCTCTGTCTCTCCTGGTATTCAGGATGTAGATTTCTTAGGTACCTTGGGAAAATATAGCTTTTTAAGATTAATTCTGTTTCCTTTCCTTCAACTCTATAATCATGTGCCAATATTCCCCAAATACTCACTCTGTCACTTTCTTCACCTCTACTAAGTGAACCACAATTGTATCATGGCAAACCTCTTGGTCAGGAAAAAGCCACAGGTCCAGGAAATGATGTATACCAAGTAAACATGGGATATAATGTTAAAAATTCAAGCTGTGACCAACTTTAGGAGACAATTGACAAAGTTTTATATGCAAAATTAGCAAGGGAAAAAAAGAGTACACATATATTAAAGAGATGATGAACATATGTATGACATAATATTACCTGCTTTCTTCCAGTTTCTAATATATTCATTTTCAAAACAAAACAAAAAAATAATTATAAGGCAATTGAGATGATGTATGTCTGATAATATACCAAGAAGATAATTGTTATAAATCTGATAATATTATGATTTTTATAATGAAAGAAGTCTCTATACCCAAGACATAATGTCCAATATTGACACATAAAAACCTATGGTGTCCAGGATTTGTAACAAAATAATGAGAGGTAAGAGATGAGTGGGAATTTAAATTGGTGGATGTTTACATGGGACATATTATACAGTTTTCTCTATTATTTTATTTGATTTACATGTTCTATTTTAAAAATATATATTTTTGAAAAGTAGCCATTTTTTTCAGTGTCTTGCTGCCCCACTCCAGCCAAGGCACTTTCTCTCTTTGTCCCTTCTGTGACCCAAATTTTTCACTTTCCCCTGCATCCCAAAGCTCTCAGATCCCATTTTCTTCCTCCCTTGGGAAATGTTGGTGTTAGACATAAAAAACATAAAAGCAATTATAATGGAGGACTTAATCTAGTTCCGGTTTCAAACTTATGCTCTTAAACATTATAAATCATTTTGCGAAGGTGGATATCCGATCATAATAAAATATTGCTAATTATTTTAAGTTTCAATAATGATATTAGCTTAATGTTAATTTTTAAATGTATCTTTAATTTTAATTTTTAATTTTTTTATTTTAAAAAAGTTTTCGATTACATAAATGATATATCAAAAATATAGGAGGATATCATACAAATACTGTATGATTTTGCTTTTATGAGCTACATATATTGTGCAAACTCATGGAGTTAATAAGTAGAGTATAGGTCACCAGAAAATATATGTAGAGTAAAGAATGGAAAGCTAAGAATTAACCTGTGCAGAATTGGTAAAAATGTTGTTTGTAAATCTTGGAAATGGATAGAAATTGTGAAAGCATATTATGGTGTCTGCAATTAGCAGAGCTATTATATGGGTATGAGAGTGGTTGAAAGGGAAAGTCTAAGGTTATGTATATAACTAGAAGAAAATCTAAAACTTAAACATGAGACTGTATAAGACAGGAAAACATCATATAAATCACACATATGGGTGATACTGCATATATAAGTATGTTTTTATAAAATCTAAATACAATGTACCAGAAAGAAGGAAAAAGAATAGCAGCTATGTAAGACAGGTGAAGCATAGAAAGATTGAGAGGTGATGAGTTTGTTTTTTGTTTTTGTTTTTTTTTCTTTTTTTTGATTCACAAATATATGGTTACACAGAATATCATTGATTGTATACTTTGGATGGATTTATGCTTTATTAAGACATATTAATAAAATTCTTTTGTGTAAAAGAAAAACAGAAAAAATATAGGGGCAGTCCCATATAACCCACACCCTCCCCCTCCCACACTTTTCCCCATTGATAATATCTTTGATTAGTATGGCACATTTGTTACAATTTATGAACACATATTGAAGTATTGCATGGTTAGTATGACTAACCATGGTCAATAGCTTGTTTACATTATAGTTTACACTTTCAACAGCACATTTTTATAAGTTTTTGCAAAATGTATAATGGCCTGTATCCATCATTGCAATGTCATTCAGAACTATTTCAATGTTCCAAAAATGCCCCATATTACACCTATTCTTCCTTTTGCCTCCCCTTAGAAACTCTGGTGACCACTGTCTTAATATAAATGTTACAAGTTCTTCCACTGCTAAAATATTAAGTTTACTTTAGTCTAAAGTTGCATTCCCCCATTTTGTTTGTTCATTCCTCAATCTCGAAGATTCTCACTCTTTCTGTTTGATATGGGGCTTAGATCCCATGGGGTAGATGGATAGAACTATTTTGCTTGCAGTTGTAGATAGTTTCTGTTTTGTGGGATACATGCTGTCTGTCATTATCATTTTGATAGTTTTCCTGGGCAAGTCTGATGAACTGGACAGTGGGTGTTGGAACTCTGTTGAGGTTCAGGCCTCAAAGAGCATATGAACAGACTGAAGATATAAGTCTGGTGTACATATATTTACAGATTATAACGTTAATTATAGATTTAAATAACAGGGACAGATGAGCCAGTTGTAGGAAAATTATGAATTAGTCTAACTCTGTTACATTGGAGATAATATATTCCAAAGTAAGGCCCACTGATGGGGTGCCTAATTCCTCAGATTGTCTGCCCTGCCTATAGTGTCTAGATGTCTCTAGAGTCCACAGGAGCACCCCTGCTTGAGGTACTTTTTACTATGGCTTTCAATGAGATCCTCCGGAGATGTGCATAAGCATAACCTCTTGAATTGCCTCCCGACTCACTTTGAAATCTTTTAGCCCTAAAAACTCATTTACATTTAATATGTCCCCCTTTTGGTCAAGGTATTTTTCCAGATGCATTGCTAGTAGACACTTGGTAATAATCCCTTGGTGCCAGAGAGGCTCATCCCCAAGAGTCATGTCTCATGCGGAAGGAATGTAGTGAGTTTGTATGATGAGTATAGCTTAGAAAGAGGCCATATTTGAGCATCAAGGAGGCTTTCAGGGGGTAACTCTTAAGCAATATATAATACTAAGCTAAGTTTTCATTTCATAAGAACATGGTTCATAAGTACAACTATTTATGTCAAGGGTGTGGAGTTTTGGTCTGTCCTCCTTTGCTAGGCAATACCCATACCCTAGGGATTCTTGCCACTTTATTGAAGAATGTAGCAGAAATTCCCAGAATGGGAATTCAATAGATATTTTGGTTATTGTATGAGTCTCCATCCATCAAGACAACATTCCATGATCAGTTGAACATATTCATATGCTATCAAGGCATGTTCCAGGTATACCCCTCCCAACACATCCCCCATTACTGACACCCCACACAAATGATCTTCCCCTGCCAAAAAGTTGTGACCCTTCTGCAATCCAAAACCTTCAAAAAACTAAAAAAGACTAAAAATAATAAAATAACAAAATAATAATAACAAAAAACAAACTACAAAAATTTAAAATATAAAAAAAATTTAAAAATACAAATTTTGTTTGTTTTTCATCACCATGAGATATGTTATCTTTCATGTACAGTGACAATTTCTTCCCTATGTTCCCCCAGTATCTTTTTTTTTCTGTTATATTTTCAAATAAGCTTTATGTTACAGAAAAGTCACATAAGGGAATCCCTTATATCTCAACCTTTCACCTTCTCATAATTCCCCCTTTGATAACACCTTACATGTGTCTTTTGAAACACATTAAGAAACATTCACACATGTTATCATGCACACTCAGGATCACCTTCTAAGATGCCTAGGGATTTGCTTCCCAATAATGGTGAAGTGGAGAAAGTGGTGCTAGAGATAAAGAAGACTGGCAATTAATTTATGATCACAGAGGTTGGTTTCTTTCTACCTGGAATTAGGTATAATATTATATTCTGTATGACTGAAATATTTTATATGTTTTTATCCCCAAATCGCTAACATTTTAAAAACTGGTTTGTGTGTTGTTGTCCCTGTCTAGCCAAGGAACTTCTGCCTTACTCTCTTCTTTGAGCATCACCTTGCACTTTATTTCCATCTCAAAGACCTCAGATCTCATTCTCTTTCTGTCTTCTTTCTCACAGTGGACTTAAACCTTCCTGCCTTTTTTCCCCCACTTGAACATCAACTAATTCCTTGCCACCTTAATTCCACAAAAATATCTAGATTCTAATATATTTTATTTACCAAACAAAAAATAATTATAAATTAATTGAGCTAGTAGATATATGATAATAAAAAGATAATTGTTATAAATCTGATAATACATCATGATTATGTTAATGAGAAGAGACTCTGTATTGGAGAAATACACAGAAAAATATTGACACATAAAAACTTTGGGTTTTTTATTGGGGTTTTTCTGCTTGTATGATTTATTGGTTAGATTCCAGGTCTAGTCTCATACAGCCTTTGCTATCTGGGACTGGTCTGAGTTGAGCCTCTTGCATAAGCATATAGATGGCTCATATGTGTATTTTTATCCATTTTATTAGTATATTTCTTTTCATTGGGGAGTTTAAGTCATTAATATTCATGTTATTACTGTAAATGTATTACTTACTTCATCTATTTTATCTTTTGGCTTTCCATTTTCATATCTTAATACTCTTTGTCTTTTTACCCTTTCTAATAATCTTCATTTCTACACTCTTCTCACCCTTGTTTCCTTTCAGGTTGCTGCACTCCCTTTAGTATCTATTGTAATTCTGGACTTATGGTAACATATTCTATCAGTATTTGTTTTTCTGTGAAGACTTAAAACTCACCTTCATTTTTGAAGAACAGTTTTGCCAGAGACAGAATTTTTGGCTGTCAGCTTATATGGAATCATCCTAGACCTCTGTAACAAAGTATGGTCGTCCATCCCTTGCTCTGAATAGTGTTGAAAACAATATTCAATGATTAAAGGGTTAAATTGGTGGGCTCCTGAATTATATATATCTGGGGGGAAATCTGCACAGGCCTCACTTAGATATTTATATCTTGGTTTCTCATCAGTAATGATTGGCTTACAGGTTGTTGAGGGATCAAGTGAAAATTACAAAGATGAAAATGAGATTATGTGTATTAACACAGTACCTGCCCTACCTATCCTTATTGAATCAGGTAGTTTCCCTTCACCACCACCCAGGGCTTCTGAACATTTTCCCACCCACTTCTTATGAGGAGCCACCTGTCCTTGTGGGCATAGTGTTAAAAGCTCCACCTCTCTGCTCCTACATATAAGCCAAGGTCACACTTGCAGGCCACACCATCAGATAAAAGACTGTGTGTGGTGTCCAGTATGGGAGACCTGCCTCAGCAACCTTCATCAGAGGCCACCTGCTCCAGGTTAGCAAGGAGATGGAACACTTAAGCTGTGAGAGGCCAGAATATTAGGAACCATGGCTACCTGAATGCCTATTCTATGCATCATATATAATCCCACTTTGGAAGTTAATCCACTTGGCTCATTTTAAAGAACACTCTCTTTATTATGGTTTCTGGTTTCTCCGAGAGCCTTGTCCACAATCACACAAAATGCATGCTAGATATACAGATTCTCATATCCCATCTGGAGTGGGTTGGGGGTTACTAATGTCTATGTCTGAGAAAGTGCCCAGAGTCAGCTGACCTGAAGCCAAGTGTGAAACCACATTCTGGGATGTCTTAGTGTAGATGTGGGGGGAATGGAGGGGTAAGAGATATCTGCATGGATATCCCTGGTGTTCCAGCTATTTAAGGACTTCCTCTTCATTAATTTAACCTTGTGAGAAATCCAGGACCTGGCACAGTTTTAATAATTCACCAGCTGTTGGGTGAGGTATTGAGGAGCTATTGGAGATACCATCATTGTGAAGATCATGGAGAACACAGTCTTATGATCATTGAGGTTGACAGTATGTGGGGAATGCAGACCTCCTAAATGTGCATCTTCACCCTAGTCAACAGTTTACCTTGGAGCACAGAATATTGTTCTTACTGTTCTTTGACATTGAATTTAGGCAGTGGGCCAATGGAGGAGGTCAGGGGAACCATGGCCTGGAGGAATGACCAAAAGGCTGAGGGCTGAGGCCAGCCCAGGACGTAACCAAGAGGTCTGTCTGGACAAAGGTGTTGCATAGGGAGCTCAGCCTGCCTGATAAACCCAGGGAAGTACAGAGTTGCAAAGAGTTTGGTGCTGGGAGAAGCCAGGAGCTACAGGCAGGCACTGGTCATCATAATGAGAGCAGAAATCCTGGGACTGTTTTAAAAAGGGGAGTGTTGTAATTAGATCAGCCTGAGGGGACAGTAGATTCTAGCAGTCCCATGTGGGTGCTGAAGGACTCAGCAGTTGGAGGCTGGTGCATTTGTCCCTTTCAGGTAGCTTTGGTAAGGTTGGTGGAGGTGTCTACACAATGAGTGTCTTCTGACTTTTACATCCACAGTGTGAAGAGTGAGGGGGATGACTCATTACTATGGACTGAGTACATTCCATGTACCTCGACTGATGCTAAGTATAGCATATCCTCCTCAATAAATCCAGATTAACTTGTCATATTTAGAGTGCCACGAATGGAGCAGCCTGGATTTCAGCCAAGACAGACTCACTCAGGCATGGCTCCCACTATCCCACCAGGATTCTCCCCTTCTCTGAATATGAGATTCCTGTCTTTACTTTCCTGTGTTAGAATTCTTTTCAGTTTTTTCAGTCAGATGAGGCACAGAGATAACTACTCTCTTCACAGTGACATTCCTGGATTATTATAAAGATCTGCATTGTTTTCATAAGGAGCTATTTGTTTCTATGATTCTCTCCTTTACATATTTTTACATAGGATGTTCATTATGCTTGATTTGTATAGCTAGGTTTATGGGAGCTATTTATGTTTGACAAAAAAATATTTGTTGAGACTTCTGGGAAGATGGCAGACTAGAAAGACACGGGAATCTCTTCTCCAGAAAAACAGCTACAGGACAAGCGGAAACAGCTCTGAAAAAGATCTTCTAGGGTTTAGGACAGCAGATAAGGAGACCACCCAGAGGAGAAAAGGACAGAAGAGGGAAATTGCGACAACAGAACCGTGAGATGTAAGTAGCAGCTTCTGCTGCTGCCAACACCCACACCCACACTCTTCTGAATTCTCGGGCCTCTGGGCCTGCAACCACAGACAAAGGGGGCTTCAGGGAACTTCCACTCCCTGAAAGGGGAGAGAGAGGGACACAGCCTTAGGCTGACTCAGGTTCTAATCTGAAATTTGGGCTGCGGAGCCCCAAGGACACTTCCACATGGCGGTTTGCCCTGGGAACCTAGAAAGGACTGGAAAAATCCGACCCTTCCAACTTCCCTCTCTTCTAGCCTGGACAAATTGTTGAGGACTCCACGGGAGAGGGTAGAGAGACCCTGGGGCTGGCCCTGCTTTGGACTCCCAGGTGTCATCTGCCATGTCCCGAGAGCCGTTCCAGGCTGGGTGGGGCTGCACCATTGTTTGCATTGGAGCCTGCAAGGGGCTAAAGATATACAAACCTCCCAATCTCCTCCTCTACTAACAGGGACTGATTGTTGAGGATTCAGAAGGGAGTGGAAATATTTCCAAGCTGGGAAAAGGGGGGCACTATCAGAGAAGTCTGGAGAACTGTCTCAGAAAGTTTGAATCACAGAGCTCTTAGCCCCCAGGCAGGAAGCTCTATCACATTGATCTGGCCTGTGTCACAACAAATGCACTCCAACCAGGCATTGAAATGAGAGCTGCCAACAAGCACCATCTCCTGATAGACCAAGGAAGTGCATATAAGAAAATTAATAAGCAAGAGAGGCTTTTCCTGGCCTCTATAGCCTCCCTGCCCAAGGCCCTAGGAAATGACTCTACAACCAATTACTGGGCCCAGTGCCCAGTTTTTAGCAACCAGCAGAACAATCCTAACAATCAAGGTTGAGCCAAAAATCTAAGAGCTGTGGTAACTCACAGCCTCCTGCCACTAAAACCCCATAAAAGAGAAAGAGATAAAGCATCTAAGTAAAACACAAACTAACCAGATGCCTAAGAACGAGCAAAAGATTATGAGCCATACTAAGAAAATAGAAGACATGGCCCAAGAAAAGGAATACAGCAAAGTCCCAGAAGAGATGCAGAATTTCAGAGAACTAATCAGTGAAATGAGCACAAATTTCCAAAATCAAATTAATGAGATGAAAGAGAATATAGTTAAAGAGATCAATGGCATCAAGAAGTCTTTGAGCGAACACAAAGAAGAATTTGAAACACTGAACAGAAAAGTAACAGAGTTCATTGGAATGAAAGACACAATAAGTGAAGTAAAAAATACATTTGAAGCATGCAACAGCAGACTCAAAATGATAGAAGAAAGAATAAGTGATACTGAAGACAGAGCAGCTAAAATTGAAGAGAGAAAAGAAAAGAGAGAGAAAAGAATGGAAAAAATTGAGCAGGGGCTCAGAGAGTTGAATGTCAACACAAAACACAAGAACATGCATGTCAAGGGAGTTCCAGAAGGAGAAGAGAAAGGAAAAGGGGCAGAAAGAGTATTTGTGGAAATAATAGCTGAAAATTTCCTAACTCTCACGAAATAAATGAACTTACATGTCCAAGAAGCACACCGTACCCCATTAAGAATAAATCCAAATAGACCTACACCAAGACACATATTATTCAGAATGTTAAATGTAAAAGATAAAGAGAAAATTCTCAGAGCAGTAAGAGAGAAGCAAACAATCAAATACAAAGGACGTCCAGTAAGACTTAGTGCAGATTTCTCTTCAGAAACCATGGAGGTGAGAAGATAGTGGTATGATACAATTAGGAAACTGAAAGAGAAAAACTGCCAGCCGAGAATTCTTTATCCAGCAAAACTGTCCTTGAAATATGAAGGTGAATATAAAGTATTCACAAACAAACAGAAACTAAGAGAGTTTGCAAAAAAGAATCCACCTTTGAAGGAAATATTAAAGGAAGCCTTAGAACCTGAAAGAAAAAGACAGGAGAGAGAGGCTTGGAGGAGAGTATAGAAGAAAGAAAAGCAGAAAGGATAACCAAAAGAGTAAAAAGAAAGACAAAAATAAGATGACATATGAAAACTAAAGAATAAAATGGAGGAAATAAATAGTGCATTTTCAGTAATATCATTGAATGTGAATGGATTAAATTCCCCAATCAAAAGATACAGGCTGACAGAATGGATTAAAAAAACATGAGCCATCCATATGCTGCTTACAAGAAATTCACCTCAGACCCAAGGATATAAAATGGTTGAAAGTAAAAGGTTGGAAAAAAATTCTCCACACGAATAGTAAACAGAAAAGAGCAGGGGTAGCTATACTAATATCAGACAAAACAGACTTCAAATGCAAAAAAAGTGATAAGATATGCAGAAGGCCATTATATATTAATAAAAGGGACGATCCTCCAGGAAGATATAACAGTCATAAATATCTACACACCTAACCAGGGTGCCCCAAAATATATGAGACAAACTCTGGCAAAACTGAAGGGATAAATAGACATTTCTACAATAATCGTCAGAGACTTCAACACCCCCTCACATCATTAGATAGAACAACTAGACAAAAGATCAAAAAGGAAACAGAGAAATTGAACAATATGATAAACAAGATAGACCTAACAGACATATACAGAACACTGCATGCAAACTCAGTGGGTTATACATTCTTCTCAAGTGCCCATGGATCTTTCTCCAGGATGGACCACATGTTAGGTAACAATACAGATCTCAATAAATATAAAAAGATTGAAATTATATAAAGCACCTTCTCAGATCATAATGGAATGAAACTAGAAATCAATAACAGACAGGAAAAAAGTAAATTTGCAAATGTGTGGATACTGAACAACACATAAATAATCAGTGGGTCAAAGATGAAATTGAAAGTGAAATCAGTAAATATATTGAGACAAATGAAAATGAGAACACAAAGTATCATAACTTATGTACAGAAAAGGCAGTCTTGAGAGGGAAATTTATAGACCTAAATGCCTATATTAAATAACAAGAAAGAGCTACACTCAAAGATTTAACTGAACAACTAGAGAAATTAGAAAAAGAACAGCAAACCAATCCCAAAGCAAAAAGAAGGAAAGAAATAATAAAGAGTAGAGAGGAAATAAATGAAAATGAGAACAGAAAAGCAATAGAGAAAATCAACAAAACCAAAAGATGCTTCTTTGAGAAGATCAATAAAATTGACAAACCCCTCCCTAGACTAACAAAGAAAAAAAGAGAGAAGATGCAAATAAATACAATCAGAAATGCTAGACCACCTAGATGAAATGGACAAATTGCTAGAAACTTATAACCAACCTACACTAACACAACAAGAAATACAAGAACTTAACAAACCAACCACAATTAAGGAGATTGAATCCGTCATCAAAAATCTCTTAGCAAAGAAAAGTCCAGGACCAGATGGCTTCACAGGTGAATTCTACCAAGTATTTATAAAAGAATAAACACCAATCCTGTTTAAACTCTTCCAAAAAAATTGAAGAGGAGGGAAAATTACCCAACACATTTTATGAAGCCAACAGCAGCCTAATACCAAAGCCACATAAAAATAGTATAAGAAAAGAAAATTATAGGCCAATCTCTCTCATGAACATAGATGCAAAAATTCTCAACAAAATACTTGCAAATGGAGTCCAACAGCATATCAAAAGACTTATACATCACGACCAAGTAGGATTTATTCCTGGCATGCAAGGATGGTTCAACATAAAAAAATCAATCAATGTAATACACCACATTAACAAATTGAAGGAAAAAAACCACATGATCATCTCAATAGATGCAGAAAAGGCATTCGACAAAATCCAACATCCTTTTTTGATAAAAATACTTCAAAAGATAGGAATAAAAGGAAAATTCCTCTATATGATAAAAGGCATATATGAAAAATCCACAGCCAACATCATACTCAATGGGGAAAGGTTGAAAGCTTTCCCCCTAAGATCAGGAACAAGACAAGGATGCCGACTGTCAACATTGTTATTCATCATTGTGCTAGAAGTTCTAGCGAGGGCAGATAGACAAGACAAAAAAATGAAAGGCGTCCAAATAGGAAAAGAGGAAATAAAACTCTCACTGTTTGCGGATGACATGATCCAGCATTTAGAAAATCCCAAACTATCCACAACAAAGCTATTTAAACTAATAAATGAGTTCAGAAAAGTGGCAGGATATAAGATCAACACGCAAAAATTAGTAATGTTTTTGTTCACTAGTACTGAACAATCTGAGGAGGAAATCAGGAGGAAAATTCCATTTTCAATAGCAACAAAAAGACTCAAATACCTAGGAGTTAATTTAACCAAAGAAGTACAGGACCTATATGCAGAAAACTACAAAACAATGCTAAAAGAAATTTAAAAAGACCTAAACAAATGGAAAGACATACCATGTTCATGGATTGGAAGAATAAATATTGTGATGATGTCAATCTTGCCCAAACTGATTTATAGATTCAATGCAATACCAATCAAAATCCCAACAACTTACTTTACAGAATTAGAGAAGGCAATTACCAAATTCATCTGGAAGGGTAAGTGCACCCGAATAGCCAAAAGTATTCTAAAAAAAGAAGAGCAATGTGGGAGGAATTTCACTGCCTGTCCTTGAAATTTATTACAAAGCTACAGTGGTCAAAACAGCATGGTACTGACATAAAGATAGACATATCGTTCAGTGGAATAGAATTGAGAATCCAGAAATAAACCCTCACCTATACAATCAACTGGTTTTTGACAAACCTACCAAGCCCAAGCTGATGGGTAAAAACAGTCTCTTCAACAAATGGTGTTGCGAGAACCGGATATCTATAACTAAAAGAATGAAAGAGGACCCCTATCTCACTCCCTATACAGGAATCAACTCAAAATGGAACAAAGATCTAAATATAAAAGTCAGGACCATAAAATTACTAGAAGAAAATGTAGAGAAACAGCTTCAAGACCTTGTAGTAGGTGGTTGTTTCTTGGACCTCACACCCAAAGCACGTGCAACAAAAGAAAAGGTAGATAAATGGGACCTCCTCAAAAGTAAACACTTTTGCACCTCACAGAACTTTGTCAGAAGGGTGAAAAGGCAGCCAACTCAATGGGAAAAAAAATATTTGGAAATCACATATCTAATAAGGGTTTAATATCCATGATATATAAAGAGATGTTACAACTCAACAATAAAAAGACAAATTTTAATTTTGGCCAATTAAAAAATGGGCCAAAAAACTCAGCATAGGATTGCATTACCTTCCCCCCAATGTGGGACATGACTCCCGGGGATGAGCCTCCCTGGCAACGAGGGATTAATACCAAGGGCCAACTGGCAGCACAACTGGAAAAAGACCTTGAATAAAAGGGGGAAATGGTAAAGACAAATGAGTTCAAGTGGCTAAGAGTCTTCAAAGAGTGTCGGGAGGTCATCCCAGAGGGAACTCTTACGCACACCTCAGTAGGAGCTCATAGAACATCTAAGCGCCTATCACCCCACTCATAGGGGTTCCTGAGAGCTCCGGAGACACCCTGGTCCTATATAAGGGGGGATAGCCCCAGAGACTGATGCCTTATCAGTGAATTCTATTTTGGAATCTGTGCTCCTGAGAGTGACAGAATTAGAATCAAATAAGTCCTCCCTGCACATGGTTCACCAGTCCCTTCTATTCAAACCTACATGTGATGCTGGAGTTTTTAGGTATACTTCCAGAGACTGGAGCCTCCCGCATACCTATTTGCTAGGTGTGCATGAAATCTAGGTGGTGCTACAACTCCTACCCTACAGCTCAATGGACTCATCCAAGTCACCTGGTGAGGAGACAACGATAGGAAATGGCCATCCCAAGGAATGGAGAGGGCCTGCATCTGCAGGCAGGACCATCCCACCCACCATATCCATGGGATATAAGCCCTCTCTCACTTGGAGTGGAGTGGACATGACCATTCCAGTCCCCTCAGGATTGGGGGAAGAAGTATGGACTAGAGTGGACTTGACGGTATTCTCTTGTTCACATATGGTGATTCTAGCAATGCAAGAAATTATAACAATGAGGTGGAGCCAGTGGCCACTTGACACTTTTGGGGTAGGGAGGGAATGAGCAGTTGAAATACAGGGGCTTCTTTGGGAGTTGGAGGTTATCCTGAGTACTGTTGTGGCAACGGATGTAGGCCACTTTAAATCAGCACACACCACTCAGAACTGAGTGGGAGAGAGTGTGGTCTACAGTGTGAACTGTGGTCTATGGTTGGTGGCAAGGCTCCAGGATGTGTAAGTTCATTGAGGGTGGTGGGCCACACTGTGTGAGATGTTTGTGTGGGATGTGGTGGGAGGTGTAGGAGGTGGGCAACATGGGAATCCCAGTGGGTTCTGTGTAATATTATGCATAATCTAAGCACCTCTTAAAATATATGTATATATATATATAAATAACATTTTTGTAAGCAAATACACATATATGCATATATATTTATATATCATTTTGCAAATGTTTGTATGTATTGTGAGAATTTTGATTTTTACCCATAATGAAAAAAAACAATAATAATAATAATATTTTAAAAATGGGCCAAAGACTTGAATAGACATATCTCCAAAGAAGAAATACAAATGGCAAAAAAACATATGAAGAAATGCTCAACATCACTCATGATTAGGGAAATGTAACTCAAAACTACAATGAGATATCATTTCACATGTATCAGAATGGCCACTATTAAAAAGAGAGAGAACTACAAATGTTGGAGAGGATGTGGAGAGATATGAACACTTCTTCACTGTTGGTGGGAATGCAGGATGGTACAACCACTATGGAGGACTGTTTGGCAGTTCCTAAAGAAGTTGAATATAGACTTCCCATGTGACCCTGCAATACCACTACTGGGTATATACCCAGAAGAACTGAGAGCAGTGACACGAACAGCCATCTGCACACTGATGTTCATAGCCATATTATTCACCATTGCCAAAAGTTGGAAACAACCCAAGTGTCCATCAAACAATATATTACACAATATATTTGGTTCATAGTAATGCATTTATACAGGATTTGTCCTTTTGTGTCTGGCTTGCTTCACTCAACATAATGTACTCCAGGTTCATCTATGTTGCCATATGCTTTATGACTTCATTTCTTCTTACAGCTGCATAATATTCCATCGTGTGAATAGACCACAGTTTGTTTACCCATTGATCTGTTGATGGAGAGCATAAAGAACAATTTGAAAGTCTGCAAAGAAGAGTAACAGACCTTATGGGAATGAAAGATATGATGGATGAAAGTAAAAGTACTTTAGAAGCACATAAGAGCAGGTTTGAATTGCTTGAACATAAAATTAGTGATTTCATAGACAGAACATCTGAACTAGAAAAGAAAGGAGAACAGAAAGAAGAAAATGGAAAAAATGGAACAGAGTCCCAGGGAATTGAATGACAATGGGAAATGCACAGCATGCATGTTTTAGGTCTCCTTGAAGGAGAAGAGAATGAAAAATGGGCAGAAAAAATATTTGAGGAAATAATGACTGTAAATTTCCCAACCCTTCTTTAACACATAAATTCAATATCCTAGAAGGACAATGCACTCCAGCAGAATAAATCTGAATAGACCTACTCTGAGACATCTACAATTCAGAATGTCAAATGCCAGAGAAAAAGAGAGAATTCTGAAAGCAGCAAGAGAAAAACAATTCATCACATACAACTTACCTTCAATAAGACTAAGTATTGATTTCTCATCGTAACAATGAAGATGAGAAGGCAGTGGAATGACATATTAAGTGTTCTGAAAGAGAAAATAAAAGATTTAAAAGAGATATTCCATGCAAACAGTAATCAAAAAAGATAGAATAGTGATACTAATATTGGACAAAATAGACTTTAAATATAAAATTGACAAAAGACTTGAAGAAGTAAATTATATATCAATAAAAGGAACAATTCACCAAGAATATTTATGCACCTAACCAGGGTGCCCCAAAATACATGAGGCAAATACTTGCAAAACTGAAGGGAGAAATAAATATCTCTATAATAATAGTTGGTGACTTCAATACGACACTGTCATCTTTGGATCAAACAATTTGGTAAAGGTTCAATAAGGAATCAGAGAACTTGAATAATATGATCAATGAACTAGACCTCAGAGACATATATAGAACATTGTGCCCCAAAACAGCAATATATATTCTCCTCAAGTGCTCATGGATCTTTCTCCAGTATAAAACATATGTTGTGTTCACAAAACATGTCTCAATAAATTAAAAAAGATTAAAGTTATACATAGCACATCTCTAATCATCATGGAATGAAACTGGAAATCAACAACTGGTGGAGATATGAAAACTCACAAATATATAGAATTTAAACAACACACTCAAACAATTAGTTGGCCAAAAAACTAATCATAAGAGACACAAATAAATATCTCAAGATGAATGAAAATGATAATACAACATATCAAAACTTATGGGATGCAGTGAAGACAGTGTTGAGAGGGAAATTTATAGTCCTCAACACTTCCATTAAAAAATTTCGCTGTGAGGAGCAGATGTAGAACAAATGGTTGATTTCCTGCTTCCTATGTACAAGGTCCTGCATTTAATCCCAGGTGCCTCATAAAATATTTATATAGAGAGAGCTGTATCTTTTTCTGTGAACTCAGCATCACCTCACTACATTTCTCACAGCACCTCCCCCACCACACAATTGTAGGTATTCAGTCCTCATCCTAAGAAAAGTGAAAATTGATGGAAGTGTTTTAAGCAGAGAGTTAACGATTTAGTTTTTCCTTGCTGATATAAGAAGTACAACAGACAGGTTTGTTGAACAGAAATTTATTATCTCACAGTTTTACTGGCTAGAAGTCCAATCAACAGATTGGCAGCATGCTTTCTTTGAAGTCTGTGGCATTCTGGTGATTGTGTTCTTAACATCCCATACCTCAACCTCTGCCTTTTCCACATGGCTATCTGTCTCCTCTGTGCTGACTCATATTTCTGTGTCCAAATTTCATCAGCATGTTAGATGTCATAAAAATCCAATACTTTTGTGTGTGCACTACATTGGTATCTATCATACTTTGGCTAAACCACTTGCCTCAAAACTGACCTTTGCCCTATTTAATGAGCAGTTAGACCTGGGGCATAAACTCTCCTAAATACCAAACCAAACTTTAGGCTACAAACCATAATAACATTACACCTCACCTAGAAACCACATCTCACCCACTGCCCCAATTCTTTTCCCTTTTACCAGAAGTTCACTTTAAACTAACTAATTCTAGACTCCAGCAGGAAACTGAGTAACTCCCAGCCTGGACCACAATAAAGGCAAAATTCCATAGGTCTCTCTTGCTCTGCCTGTGTGCCGTCCACCGAGCCACAGGAGGTAATCACTCTTTCTGGGGACTATTCATGGCACCTGCCCTTTCTGAGATTTGTGAGCAACAAACTATCATATCTCAAGTATTATGATGTTGATTTCCCATTGTGTTGCATCTGACCTCCATCTAGATCCAAATTTAAAATACAAATTAGTTGATTTGGACTGTAAGGATTCCTGTCATATTGGATTAAGACTCATTCTGATTCAGTTTGGTCTCATCCTAATTGGATCTTTGAAAATCTATTTTTAAATGGTTCAAATTCATAGGACAAAGGGTTAGGGTTTGAATATGTCTTTGTTTTGGCATGATTCAATTAATAACTGTTGACATAATCAGGTATATGTTGTGAAAACAGCACCCGAGGTGAGGACTACAATGACAGAATTTGATTAAGAAAAGTTTGCCTGGAATACAGGAGATCCCCTAGGGTGTCACTTAGTTCTATCATGTCCTGTGATTAAAGTTAATTGAAAACTGCAATAACCAAATCCAAGCAGGACTAACATTGGCCCCCAAATCTCCAGGAATGAAGGTTTTGTTCACCTGATCAGGCAAAGAACCATGGCAAGTTAAGGTGTTTGCTGAGGGTAAAGCGAACATGGAATGGGTAGGCAAAGAAAATAGTATTAAATACAAACTTCAACCACATGACCACTTACAGAAATGAACAATGGTTATGAATATTTTGTTCTTGTTTGATTATGAGTATGTTTGTATATGTAAATAAAACAAATATCTTTGTTTTTGTCCTTATCTTTTTCCCCTATGAGATGACATAACCTGTATTAATTTCATGTTATATTATTTAAGGATGTCAAGTTTCAGAGTGAATATTACCCAAGGATTTGCACACTATTCTGATGGGATTTATTGCCTTTCTGTTTATTCTCAGGACTATTGGGTACTGTTAAGTGAAAAAAAATTGTCTGTTATTGTTTTTATTTAGAGTTAAGAATGTTTTAAGTTGATGTATATGGCTGCCATTTTGACAAGGGATGGACTGTGATGGTTAGACTAATGTTTCAACTTGAGCAATTAATGGTGTCCAATTGTTTTGTCAAGCAAGCACTGAGATAATTTTAATACAAAAGCATTTTGTGGACTTTAATCATCTCTGAGTTGATTTCATATTGGCTAGTTACATCTGCAATCAACTGAGGAGATTGCAGTCAGCAATGAGTGATAACTCATTGAATCAGTTGAAGACCTTAAAAGGAGAAGTGTATTTAGCATTTAGAGAGAGAAAATCCATCTCTACCTCAGGAGCCAATGCCTCCTGGGGAACTCATGGAGTTCATTCACCAGCTTGCCGCCTTCCCTGTGGAATTTGGTTCCCACAGTTACATGAGACAAATTGATAAAAACTCATACTATTTACAGTTATCTCCTGTCAGTTCTGCTTCCCTAAAGAACCATGACTAATACAGGGATTATAGAGTTATTACTTTTGGAGTAATGAAAATGATCTAAATTTGACTGAGGTGATGATAGCAATACTCTGTGATGAAAATGAGAGCCACTGAGGGTATATTATAAATTTGTTGCACAAAGCATTGGAATGTATAAAACTGTGAATCCTGTGGTAGAAGATGGACTGTGGTTAACAGAACAAATATGAAAACCTTTCCTCATGAATCTTAACAGATATATAATACTAATATTGGGTGTTAATAATCAGGTGAGTTGGGGGAAAATACACCAAATGTAAGATATGGACTATAGTTAGTAGTAATATTTTGATGATGTTCTTACCTAGTCTGTAACAAATGTTTCAATAATACAAGGTGTTAGTGGTGAGGTGATGAATAGTAGCTGTATATGAAGACATACATGTTTGTTTTGTAAGTTCACACCTTTTACTACAGATACCTTGTTTATGTACGTTCATGTATGAATTATATACTTTTATAAAATTTTTAAAAAGTGTACATCACATTATAATATATAGCATTATGCAAATAAATATATATGTAAATGTTATAAAGGGTCTCATTCATAAACAAAACCAAGCAAAAATTGCTTCTGCTTTTGTAGCTTACTGGCAAAAATATGGCAAGTACTGAATCTTCTCTCCACCCCACCAATCTACCTACATCCAAGTCAAACCCTCTGGGGCTGCACAAGACTATGCAAAGAGTATGATTTTTGCACCTAGACTACCTTTGCCAAAGTTTGATTCCAGCTTTCATCATCTAATATCTAAGTAGCTTGGTAAAGAAATCTATTATCTGTAACTCTAAGAGACTTTGGTAAGCAAACTTAAAAATCCCAACTTTAAACATTTCAATCTGGTGAAAAGCTAAGAAAATCATCTTGTAATGTTGTCTTATACATTAGATAAATTACTATTTAGAAATTCCAAAGGAGTTGTAGAATTGTTTATTGTTCTTTTTTTGCTTGAAAAGAATATATTTAAAAAAACAAAAAACAGCAGAAGTAATAATCCACAATTAAAAATAACTCAAATGGTGATCAAAATGACAAACGGTAAATAAATTGTGATTTATCCTTACAATGGAAGGTCGGTTGTCAACTAAGTGCAACTATTTTTCCAGCCTTTGGCAGCCTGGAAGATATGAATCTTAGTTAAACAATTCTCTTGTTCAGAAAACAGCAATGACTCCAAAGTGTTTCTTTGTCCCTGCAAATGAGAAAATATTCTTCAACTTAAAAAATTCTTTTTTATGGCCTTGCTCACTGCAACATTTGATCTCAGCACAGATTCTTCTCTCCACGCCATTAATCTACCTACACCCAAGTCCACAACTGTGTAGCCATTCAGTGTAGTTGAAAGAGCATTGCCAATGTGTGTAGACCTCATGTCCTTGGTTCTGATTCCAGCTTATGTCACCTACATTCTGGGGAGCCTGGGAAAGTTACCTAGCATCTTCTACTCTAAGAGACTTGGGTAAAAAGGATAAAAATCCCACCTTCAAATATTTCAATCTTTTGAACAAAGAAACTAAAAATCATCTTGTATATTTTGATTTAAACAGCAGATTTTCTGACAACTCTGAATTAATAATTTATGACATTTTGATATTTTATCATCCCAGATTCTCAACTGATAGATATATCAAACTATGTACCTAAGTGGTTAGATTTACTCTGAGGACTCTGACAAATTGGAAAACTGATTTTCATGTGATGTACAAAATCAAATTGGAGATTAAGATTTCATTGTGAAATGAAATGTGGGAAACACATATACACAAGCACATATACACACACAACTCATTGAAGTCACTGGTGAGCTGACAGGTAGGAAGATAAGTGGAGACAAGACCCAGGGAAGAGGAAGGCCCAGGAAGGGAACTTTCCCCTTCACAATGACTGACTCTGAAGTGGAGTCTGGGATGCTGAGTGGAACTCTCAGCCAACACTCTCGCTGAGGAAACAAAACCAGTGTACCAGATTCCCTGCAGTAGATGGGTCCTTGTAAATTTTCCAAGTTAAAAATGGGGCCAGTAGGACCCAAAAATGAAAGAGAAATAAGGCAGACCTTAAGTGGTACAATTGATTTAATCATCTCAATCTTTGTTTGGACAAGGATGTCTGAGTATTGTTCCTAGAGGCCCTAATTTGAAATTAAAAATGTTAAAATTTAAAAAATTTTGGTGAGCATGTGTAGTTATTGAAATAGTCATACACAGCTGGGGAAACAATGCCCCCACTCCCTATCTTATGGGGGAGATTTGGAGCCACAGGTGTCCAAAAATCAAGTCCATGTTTGCTGCCAGTAACTGTATTTGCCCAGAGAGGCTGAGGAATCACTACCCTCCTTCCTGTCCTTTTGAGAATGGGGTTGGAGTTCCAGGTGTTGAACTATCTTTGCACCCAAGGTGCTCCATTTGATGTTTGTTGGAAAGTTGTGGTAGAGGCACATGGGATAGGGGAATATGTCCAGTAGATCTTCCCAACTAGTCAATGCCAGTGGTGGATGCATCAGAAATGGTGCCTGCAATCAAGTTTCACTGGGTTTCTCAAGTCATCAAGACAGAGACACAGTACACAGTACACATTCAGTCAGAGAACTCCCTGGCATTTTCTCCTCTTGGCTTTTTTGCAGAACCAAATGAAGCCCATTATAGAGTTCTCTTGGTCAGAAAGAGCCATAATCCAAATTACCAGGTATTTCCTGAGGACAAGAAGATATTCTGACTGGAAAATGAAGTGCAACCAAGCATAAACCTAACGCTTTCTTTCCAAACCATACTTTAGTCAGGGGTTCTTAACAAGGGGTCCAGAGCTTGAATTTAAATAAAAAAAAAAAAAAAAACAGTATTTTTTATGGTGAATGTTGGTGCGATTGTGATATACTTATTATATAACACACAGTATAGTGTGGAGTTAATGAGGGGTCCATGGTTTTCACCTGACTGTAAAAGGGATCCGTGGAACAAAAAATGGTTAAGAACCTCTGTTTGATGGTAAACAAATATTTGAGTAAAATTTCTCTTCATTGATATATTACTATAAAGAAATTCCTTAAGAATTTTTGAATAGTGTATTGTTCTTCTTTTGGATTTTCCTTGAAATGAATATATTAAAACAACAATAAAAGTCATAGTCCACAATTGAAAAACCACTCATATGATGAACAAATTAATGAATGAATAAATAAATTGGGACTTATACTTACAATGGAATCAAAGTCAGCACTAAAAAATAATTAAATACTGCTTAACACAACATGGAGGATTCTCAAAATAATTCTGCTAAGTTAAAGAAGCCAGAACTTCCTCTTTTCAAAAACGAAAGGTTATATGATATATTATTTATATGGAATTCTAGAATATATGACTACATAAGCTTATCTATAGCAACAGAAAACTCCTTTCTGGTTTCTTAAGGATTGGGGAGTTGGGGAGGGGTGGCGGGAATTACTGGACTACAAAGAGGCACAAGCAAAGATTTGGGAGTGATTGACTTCTTCATTTTCATGATTGTGATAATGGTTTCATGAATGTGCACACTTGTCAGACTTAACAAATTTTACATTCAAAAACCTAATCTATTTTATGCAAAGTACACCTCAAAAAGCTGTTTATTTTATTTAAACGGTAACAAAACCTTTTTCAACTGTGTGCTTGTGTATTTGCCTTCATTTACCTTTCACTAACTTCCTACCTCTGTCCCTCTAGTAGCCTCATAATGTGGCATGTCACATCTATTGCTAAGCAATATTGCATATGCTTAGCAAAAATGACCCCTAAGTGGTAATTGCATCTAGACTTGGAGGAATTAAGAGACACGGTACATACTAGATGGACTCACTATAGATTTAACCTTGCTGAATATTGAGACTCTTGGATATGAACAGGTCTTTTGAACATACAATGGAAGCTAGGTCAGTGGAGGTCTTACAGAGATATATTTTCCTGTGGTGCATGAAACTTTTACCAGGGTAATTACCACGCGTGTCCAATGTTGACTGTATCTGTTTGCAAATATTATCTCATTTGATGTTCACAATTACTTTGTAAAATAAACATTAACTTTATGTTTTCTGTGAGACTGAATTAGGGCATACCCCTAGTAATTAGACACATCAAGACTTTCTTGAGTAATATCTTCTTGACCCTTGCTTTTGAGGAAAATAGCTTTTATTTTACTGCAGAGTACAAAATCTTGTCCTTTGCTTCAAATGGAGACACATTATCTTCCAAGACTGTGCCCAAAAAATCATCCTTGAAATGACAGGGCAGATCAACACCTGTGCTAAAAAATATTAGCAAACCTGAGAGACCCACAGAATTTTCCACCTGGATTTGTAAGGTACTTAAAAAACAGATAAATACATAAGTATACAACAGTTGTAAATAATTATAAAATGAATTTATTGGAATTTTCACAGTTTCACATACACCAATCATACAATTCCATAAACACTTTACAAATAACTCCCTACAAGGGCTGATAGTTCCTACAAACCCTATTGGAATGGTATGAGCAGAAACAACTTTGTGTGCTGAAGCCATAAAAAATATTTTTCAAAAATTTTAATGTTAGATTCAGGCAGTTGGACATCCTCTAACTAATCTCCAGAAATTACAGGAAGAAAATGAAGCAATGAGACATTCAACAGTTATCTCATCATTCATAATCTCTTACTGGACAGATTGTAAGAGGCTTAAAATCACATCCAATACAGAAGTAAGGCTTGAGTAGTTCCAAAACTTTATCACTGAAAGTATGGATATGAGACCCATCATGCAAACTGTAAAATGAAATCTCTGCTAAGTCATAGTCCAGGAAAATGCCCATTCCTCTGAGCTTTTCCCTTAACAGAAGAGGGGCAGGAACACTGCTGTTTGCAACATATACTCCATTCCGCAGCTTGATTGTCCAGGATCTGTTCTGTGCTGAGGAGGGTTGCTTCCCCTTCTTGGAAAGAGAGTCTTTACAAACTCCCACAGTCTATTCAGCCTTGTCATCCACTTGGAAATCCCAATAATGTCTGCCAGAATCGAAGCCGTCAGAACCCAGGACAACTGGAACCATCGTAAATCTCTTTTGGATAGAAGGAATCTTTTGGTTTTTGTTCACAAATGTCAGAGACTTTTTATCCTCTGAGACAAGCAGATTAGGGTCTGCTGTTTGGGGGTCTAGAATAACATCTTTTGTAAATTTCTGTGTAATCTTCTTCAGAGTTGAATACTGTGGAGGAAGTCTGCATCCTTCTTTCCTGAACTGGAACAAATAGAGATCTGGGCTTTTTAGGCTTTCACACCTGTCATGGATATGCTTGATATCTGTTAGTAATTTCACTTCTGACTACACACACTTCTCTGCTACTTCTATTTGTAATCTCCTGAGTGTGGATAGAAAACATGTAATCAGAAAATTCTGCTATGTTTGTATTGAGTTTCTGTTGAATATCCTTCGCTTAATCAGCTAACCTTGACAAAATTGCCTCATGCTCATGTTTTAAAAATATGATCAGATGCTCAAATTCAGAGTATACTTTCTGAATCTGGGTTTCTACATTCTCTTTCAGTTCTAATGGTTTTCTGTCTTGAGTGGCTATGACTTTTTGAAGATTTTCCACTTGCTTCTTCAGGGTCCCGATGTAATGGCTGAGTCTTTTCCTGTGTTCAGAGACAGCTTCGTTGATGGGCTTCACATGATGACCCTTACATGATGGTCAGGGGGCTGAGCACACAGGGGACACAGCACCATTTTGTCCGCCTCACAGAAAAGGTTCAGGACCTGACTGTGCCTCTCACACAAGTGAGTCTCTTCCTGCCTCTTCCTCTTGCTCCCAGTGATGTGGAGGACCTTGGCAATTTCACTCATCTTTTCCAGTTGGCTGTTGCTCCTGGAGTGCCACTCTTGGCATAGACAGGACAAGGGAGCCTCTCCTGTAGATCCTCCCAGGAGTGCTGGATGCAGGAACAACAGAAGTTGTGTCCACATTTGTGGTGACAGGGTCTCTCAGGAAATCCAGGCAGATAGGGCAGTTGGCTTCAGCCTGGAGTTCTGCCAAGGATGCCAAAAGGGCCATTGGGCTGTGAATGAAAGTCTGGAATGAGGGGAGGTTTCTTCAGGACTGTTGGGCTCTGCAGGTTCTCTACTGAGAAAAGCAATTGAGGTCAATAGTCAACTAGGGGCAACTGTTCCTCTATGCTGATTTAAGTCCCAAGGTAAGCTCAGCTCACAAAGTGCAGCTAATTGCAGTCTATTTGGCAACTCTTCTTCCAGCCATTGGCAGCCCAGAGTATAGAAATCCAAGGTAAGCACTTCTCTTGGTGAGGAAACAGTAATGACTCCAAGGTGATTCTTTGTTCCTGGGGATGAGAAAATATTCTTTAACTTAAAATATCTAGCATTTGAAATTGTGGCCCTGCTCACTGCCACATTTGAGATCAGCACTGATTCTTCTCTCCACCCTAATAATCTACCTACAACCAAGTCCATGATTGTGGATCTGAACAAGATAGTAGGGAGTGTATTGTCATTGAGACATGATTTCATGTGCTTGGGTCTATTTCCAGCCTTCATAACCTACATCTGGGGAGCATGAGAAAGTCACCAAGCATCTTCAAATCTAAGACTCTGAGGTAAACAGGATAAAAGTCTCAACTTCAAACATTTCAACCTTTTAAACAAAAAGTACTAGGAAAACATCTGGCAATTTTTAGCTTAAACAACATACTTTCTGACAACAGTGAATCCATAATATAAGATATTTTGCTAGTTTATCATCTAAACACCTCAACTGATCAGAATATCAAATTATATACATAAGTGGATGAGAACTGGTATAGATTAAATTTATGCTGAGGACTGTGCCAAGTTGGAAACCTGATTTTTATATAACACACAAAATCAAAATGGAGATCAAGAATTCAGTGTGAAAAAAACTTGGGAAATAGACATACACATGCACCTATACTTACTTGACTACTTGAAGTCCCTGGTGAGCTACCAGGTAGGAGGATTCATGGGGGAAAAGACCCAGGGAATAAGAGGAGGGCCCAGGATGGGAGCTTTCCCTTCAAAGCAATGAATGACTCCTTTTTTTATAAATATTTTAAAAACATGTTTAGATTACATAAATGTTACACAAAAATTACAGGGATTCCCATGTTCCCTACCTCTCACACCTCCCACAACCTCCCAAATAAACATCTTTCAATATTGTGGCACATCAACTGCAATGGATATACACATCCTGGGGCCTTGCCACTAAGTATGGGCCATAGTTCACATTACAGACCACACTCTCTCCCACACAGTTCTGCATGTTATATGCTGATGTAAAATGGCCTATATCTGTCATTGTAATGTCACTCAGGATAATACCCAAGTCCGGAAAAAGTCCCTGTATTACAGCTGCTTTTCCCTCTCCCTGCCCCAAAAGCATCCAGCAGCCACTGACTCCACATATATGTTGTAATTTCTTCCATTGCTTGAATCACAATATGTCTACAAAAGAATACCAATAAGCCCACTCTAGTCCATAGCTCTTCCCCCAATCTTGAGGAGTCTGGGATGGTGATGTCCACTCCACCTCCAAGCAAGAGGGGGCTTATATCCCTTGGATAAGATGGATGGGATTATCCTGCCTGCAGCTTCAAGTTCTCTCCATTCCCTGGGATTGCCATTGTCCATCATTATCTCCTTGCCAGGTGACTTGGGTGAGTCCATTGAGATGTAGAGTAGGAGTTGCAGCTTTACCAAGATTTCAGGCACACCTGGCACATGGGCAAGCCAAAGGCTCCAGTCTCTGGAAGCACATCTACAAACTCCAGCACCACATATAGGTTTGAATAGAAGGGACTGATGGACCATGTACAGGGAGGACTTATTTGAGTTCAACTCTGTCACTCTCAGGAGCACAGATTCCAAAGTATAGCCCACTGATAAGGCATCAATCTCTGGAGCTATCCCTCCTTATATAGGACATGGGTGTCTCCAGAGCCCTCAGGAGCCCCTCTGTTTGGGGTGATATCCACTTTGGTGTTTTATGAGATCCCACTGAGATGTGCATAAGTGTTACTTCTGGGATGACCTCCCAACTCTCTTTGAAGTCTCTTAGCCACATGAACTCATTTGTTGGTACCTTTTCCCCCTTTTATTCAAGGTCTTTTTCCAGTCATATTGCCAGTTGACACTTGGTATTAATCCCTCATTGCCAGGGAGGCTCATCCCCGGGAGTCATGTCTGTAAAATATGTCTGTGAATATTTTGAACTCTCCATAATTTTTGAATGCCAGTTTTGCTGGACAGAGAATTCCTGGCTGTTTTTTCTCTTGCTGCCTTGAGTATTTTCTCTTTGTCTTGAGCATTGGACATTTTGACAAGTGTATGTCTTGGAGTTGGCCTGTTGGGATTTATACAGTTTCTGGTGTGCTGTGCTTCCTGGACATGTACAGCCATCTCTCTCAATAGGATTGGGAAGTTTTCAGCCATTATTTCCTTCAACACTCCTTCTGTTCCCTTTCCTTTCTCTTCTCTTTCTGGGATTCCTATAATGTGTGTGTTTGTGCATTTTGTGTTGTCGGTTAAATCCCCAAGTCCCTGCTGGATTCTGTTTTACTATCTGATTTCAGATGTATTGTCTTCTTTATAATTAATTCTTTCTTCTGCCTGTTCAAATCTGCTATTATGTGAATCCAGCATCTTTTTGATTTCTTGGATTGTACCATTGATCATCATCATATCCATTACCGTTTTGTGAATGTTTACAATTTCTTCAGTATGATCTTCCAGTGTCTTCTTATTATCCTTATTCTCTTCCTTCACTTCATTAAGTTGGTCCGTGATATTTTTTTGGAAAGCTTTGATTAGTTGTTCGATGTTCTGCATCTCTTTCTGGTTTTTAGTTTGTTCATTGGACTGATTCATGTCTTCCTGTCTCTCAGTGTGGTTTGTAATTTTTTGTTGCCCTCTAGTCATCATCTTATCTTGATGGGTCATTCAGTTGATTAGCTTCTCTCTCTGCTCTAGAGTTTTATTTAGCTGGTGGTTCTGTATATGTTTTAAGTTTTCTCTTTGAGACTGTTCTTATTTTATTTCCTTGCTTCTTTCTATGTTCCCTTGAAGGCAAAAGATTAAGGCTAGAAGAATTGAAAGATGTGAGAAAGGAAGAAGGATTATAGTAATATTGATAAAGTTTAGAAGAGAGGCCAAATAAGACTTAGTAAAATGAATATTTAACCCATGTAGGCAGTGTAGAGTAATAGGGAAAAAAAAGTGGAATCCCTACAATGGACTGGGAAATCAAATAGAGTAAAATATATATAATGATTTAGAAGGCTTGAATGATGAGGAGAGAGAAAGAGAATAGAAAAGGCTGAAAGTTAAAAGTTAATAATAATAAAAAAGAAGAAAACAGAATAGATAGAATAGAAAATGTCACCCTTAAGTTGTGGGCTAATGAAAAAAGGTGGTATGTAAGAACCACAACAGCAAGCCAAAGGCAGAAATATGAAGGAAGGAAAAGAGATAGAGTTTGGAGACAAAATCGATATAGACAGAGAATGGGAAATCACAGAAGAAGAAGCACAGCAAAAAAGAGACAAGCTAGCAGCACCTACTTTAAAGAAAAAAAGAAAAAAGAAGGGGCGGGGGAGGAAAGAGGAAAGAAAAGCAAGAGACAACAAATAAACAAAGCAAAACTAAACAACCACAAAAGCAAGTGTCAAACAAAGCTAAGGAAGAAGAGTGTTCCTTCTTGGGCCCTTGTGGAACCTCTCAGTCTACTTGTGTTCATCACTCAATTGCCCTTCAAGGTTCTATCTGCAGGTTTTGAGGCAGATTTTAGTGATTAAACTAAGTTTAAAAATTTTTTTTCTTTTTTTATTTTTTAAAGTGACTGTCTTTTTTTTTTTTTTTTTTATGTGAAATAAGGGACCCAAAAGAAGTCCTATTCTAGACCACCCCCTTAGTTTCCAAATAAGCTCGTGGAAACTAATCAAGCACTTCCCACTTCCTGGACTCCCCAGGGGAGCTGAAGTTCTCATGCTTGTCAGTGCAGAACAATAAATTTGGCTGACTCCAACCTCTCTGGAGCCAAGCCTCAGTATCACTGGGCTGTTTGGTAAATCAAACTTCTTCAGCATATTCACCACTCCCCTCAGCCTGGTGCTGCTTCAAGCCAGCTATTTTGTTCCCCAAAGCTGCAAAGTGTTCCAGGCAGCCAAATCCACAGGAAGGAAACCCCTCCTGACCCTCTGACAGAACACTCCCACTCTCGGAGAATGCTCCCTCTCACGGGGTTGCTACAGGAGATGTGGCTCAAACCAGCCTTTTTCCCTGAGGGTGGGGTCCGCCGTCAGTGTCAACCACCACAGGCAAGGGAAAAACTCATGAATATTTTCCAAGCAATCTACCTTGCCATTCTGCTCCCTACAGATTGAAATCCCCAAGGATCTCGCTCTGTGTGCCCCTAGCACAGAGCCTCCTGGCAGGACCCTGTCCCTAATCAGCCACCCTTAGGGAGCGAGTCAGCACATGCCCTCCTAATCCGATGCTATCTTAATCCCCATGTCAGAGTGTGTTGTGTAATCACCACATATTTTCCTTTTTTCCATCCATGATTGATTTACAGCTTCATTTCATTATGATCAGAGAAAGTATTTTTTAAAATAATTTCAGTCTTGTTACGTTTATTGAGAACTGTCTTTTGATCAACATATAGTCTAACCTGGAGAAGGATTCATGAGTTCTTGAAAAAAATATATGTCCTACTGTTTTGTGGAATATGTTCTACATATTTGTTAGGTCTAGTTCATTTATAATTTTATTCAAGCTATCTGTTTCCTTATATTTCCTCTGTCCAGATGTTCTATCCAATGTTGAGTGTGGTGTATTGAAGTCTCCAAATGTTATTGTAGATATGTATATTTCTAACTTCAGTTTTGCCAGTGTATGCCTCATGTATCTTGTGGCACCCAGGTTAGGTGCATAAATATTTATTATAATTATTTTGTCTTGGGGAAATGCTCTTTTTATATAATGATCTTATATAATGATCTTCTTCTTCCTTTATAACAATTTTGCATTAAAATAGTTTGTATCCAATATTAGTATTGCTATTCCAGATATTTTTTGGTTACTATTTGCATGGAATATCTTTTTCCAACCTTTCACTTTCAACCTGATTGTGAATGAGGTGAATCTCTTGTAGGTGGCATATATATGACTCATATTTTTTATTCAATTTGCTAGTACATGTATTTTATATTAAACATTATTGAAATATTTCATTCATATATGAGCATTCATAAACATTAAGTGTATAGTAAAAGTTTGAGCTTACAAAACAAATATGTATTACATCAAACAGGGCCCCAATACATCACCCCACCACCAATACCTTGCATTGTTGTGAAACACTTTTAAAAAATTATTAAAGAACATCATGAAAGTATTACTATTAACCATACCTTACATTTGGTGTATTTTTCCCCAACCTACCTTATTATATTTTTTGTTCATAACCCATACAGTTTATCTAAAATGTACAATCAATGGCATTTGGTATAATCACAGAGTTGTGCATTCATCACCTCAATAAATATTAGAGGATTTTCATTACTTGAAAAAAACAAAACCCAACAAACCACTATCATTACACTATGTAAGTGATACTAACTACAAATCCTATGATGTGCTTTCACCATTTCTATTCATTTCCAAACTTTTACAAAAAAATTGTTCTAATTCTGCACAGATTAAATATCAGGTTCCACTCTCTAACCACATTCTATTCTTTGATGGCTTATACTCTATATATTAACTCCATGATTTTGCTCATTATTTAGTTCATAATGGCAAGATCATACAATGTTTGTCCTTTTGTGCTTGCCTTGATTCAGATAACATAAGGTCCTCGAGGTTCATCCATGTTGTCATATGCGTCACAGCTTCATTTCTCCTTACAGCTGAATAATATTCCATTGTGTATATATACCATAGTGTGTTTATCATTTCACCAGTTGGTGGGCATATGTGTTGTTTCCATTTTTGACAATTGTGAATAACATCACTAGGAGCAATGGTATATGATGTCTGTCCCTGTCACTGCTCTCAGTTCTTCTTGGTATATCTAGTAGTGGTATTGTTGGATCACAAGGCAGATCTATACCTAACTCCTTAGGAACCATCAACCAGACTTCCTGAGTGGCTAAATCATTCTATATTACCACCAACAGTGAATAAATATTCCTATCTCTCCACATTCTCGCCAACACTTTAGTTTTCTGGGTTTTGAAAAAATAGTAGCCATTCTAGTAGTTGTGAAATGGTATCTCATTGTAGCTTTGATTTTCATTTCTCTAATAGCCAGTGATGTTGAACTTTTTTTCAAGTGATTTTTTGCCATTTGTATTTCTTCTTTAGAAAAATATCTATTCAAATCTTTTGCCCATTTTTAATTGTGTCATTTGTCTTTTAATTTTTGAGTTGTAAGATCTCTTTATATATCATGGATGTTAGACCCTTGTCACATATGTGATTTCCAATTATTTTCTCCCATTGAGTAGTCTGTCATTTTTACCCTCTTCACAAAATCCTTTTGGGTGCAGAAGTGTTTAGTTTTCAGGAGGTTCCATTTATCTATTTTTTATTTTGTTGCTCATGCTTTGATTGTAAGGTTTAAGAGAACCCCACATATAATACTTTCCTGTAGATGTTTCCCTGCATTACTTTCTAGAACTTTTATGGTTCTGCCTTTTATATTTAGGTCTTCCATCCACTTTGAGTTGATTCTTGTATAGGGAATGAGATGGGATCATCTTTCATTATTTTTGCTATGGATATCTAGTTCTCCTGTGCCATTTTTTTGAATAGAATGTTCTGTCCCAGAAAAGTGGACTTGGTAGACTTAACAAAAATCAATTAATGATACAGTTGAGGGTCTATTTCTGAACTCTCAATTCGGTTCTATTGATCAAAGTGTCTAACTTTATGACAATACCATGCTGTTTGGACCACAGTTATATTATAATACACTTCAAGGTGAGGAAACATGAGTTCTCTTACTCCACTTTTCATTTTTAGGACTTTTTGGCTACTCAGACCCCATTCTCTTCCAAACAAACTTCAAAATTGACTTCTCTATTTTTGTAAATTAAGCTGTTGGAATTTTGATTGCTGTTGCATTGTATCTATAACTCCGTTTGGATAGAATTGATATCTTCACAATGTTTAGTCTTCCAATCTATGAACACAAAATGCCCTTCCATTAGATTAGGACTTCTTTCATTTTGCTTAGCAGTGTTTTGTAGTTTTCTGAATAGAGATTCTTTACATTCACAGTTAAATTAATTCCTATATATATGAGCCTTTTTGTTGCTATTGTAAATGGAATTTTTTTCTTGATTTCCTCTTCGGCTTGCTCTTTATTAGTATTTAGAAACACTATTGATTTTGTGTGTTGATCTTGTATACTACCACTTTAGTGAACTCACTTATAAGCTCCTTTACCTTTGTTGTAGATATCTCCAAATTTTATAACTTATAGTAGCAGATCATTTGCACATAGTGAGAGTTTTATTTCCTCTTTTCCTATTTAGATGTCTTTTTTTTTCTTGTCTAATTGTTCTATCTGGAAATTCTAGCACAATATTGAATAACAGTGGTGACTTTGGGCATCCTTGTACTGATCTTAGAGGGAAATTTTTTCAACCACTCCCTATTGAGTGCTGTGTTGCTTGAGGGATTTTCATATATACTCTTTATTATGTTGAAGAACTTTCTTTATATACCTATATTTTGAACTGTTTTTACCAAGAAAGGATGCTGTCCATCATTGAATTATCATGAAGAACAATTCCAATATATCAAATATGCCTTTCCCTCCCCTCAGAACCTCTGATGATCATTGTATTTATATCAATGCTACAATTTATATAAAGAAGGCAGAATAGGGAACAGCAGGCAGCAATCTTCCTCCAGAAACTGTGTGAAGGTATGCAGGTTTCCCGGGCAGAAGGAAAGCCATGGGACCAGTGGGCAATTGGAGATGGTGGCTAGAGAGGGGAGACACATTTGGCCATGGGTAAAGGAACCCCTAGGAGATAGGGCACTCAAGCCAGCTCAGAGGCAAGGGAAGCCATTGAAGTGACCTGACTGGAAGACCAGCACTCAGCCAACTCCTAGAGTGAGTTAAGTCCCCTGCCCCTTAGGTAACCAAGGAAGCATCCAGGTACCCAGCAGGCTTTTGATGTGGTGGAGCTGTGGGGCAAACATGTGGGGGGGTCTGGCATCCAGCCAACTCAAGGAGAGAGAGGTGAAGGGACGAGGGGAGATAGGGCAGGTGGACCAAGGAAAAAAAGAAAATGACACCAGCCTGTCCTGAAACAGCTCCAGGGAGATGGGAGAGGGGTAATGATCAGGCAGGTTGCCACACCCACCATACCTCAGAAAGAGAGGAAATGAGTCAGTTAGGGGCCAGGCTGACCAGTTCCTAACAGCCCAGGAGAGTGGAAAGCCTGAAGAGACAAAAGCCAAAACATAACCCATAATTTTTGAAAAGTTGTGTTCTATTTTCATTCATCTTGAGATATATACTAAGTTCTCTTGGAATTTCTTCTTTTACCCCCTGATTGTTTAGACTTCAGTTGTTCAACTTCCATATATTGCAATTTCCCCCTTTCTTGCTTATTATGGATTTCCAGCTACATTTCACTATGATCAGAGAAGGTGCTTTGCATATTTCAGTCTTCTTAAATTTAATGAAAGCTGTTTTGTGGCCCATCATGTGATCTATCCTAGAGAAAGATCTATGAGCACTTGAGAAGAATGTATAATCTATTGATTTGTGGCACAATGTCCTGTATATGTCTGTGAGGACATCTTTATATTTTCAAATTCTTTGTTTCCTTAGTGATCTATCTAGCTCTATTTATATGAATGGTATGTTTAAGTTTCCAAACATCTTTGTAGAGATGTCTATTTCTCCTTTCAGTTTTGCCAGAGTTTGCCTCATGTGTTTTGGGGCACCCTGTTTAGTTTCATAGATATTTATGATTGTTGTTTATTCCTGATGGATTTTCTCCTTTATTAATACAATATACAATGGCCTTCTGCATCTCTGATGATTTTTTTTCCATTTAGTCAGTTTTGTCTAACACCAGTACAGCTACCACTGCTGTCTCTTGGTTACTATTTGCATGAAATATCTTTTTCCAACCACTAGCTTTCAGTCTATTTGTATCCTTGGGTCTAAGTAAGCCTCCTTCATAAAGCATGTGGATGTATCATGTTTTCTTATACATCTTGTCAGCCTAGGTCTTTTTCTTTGGGAGTTTAATCCATTAGCATTCAATATTATTAATGCAAAGGTGTTGCTTAATTCAACCATTTTATCCTTTGCTTTCATATGACTACAATTTTACCCTTTTGGTTACCCTTTCTGATAATCTTCATTTCTATACTCTCCTTCAAGCCTCTCTCTCTTCTTTTCTTATCAGGCTACAGAACTCCATTAATGTTGGATTCCTGTTTACAAACTCGCTTACTATCTGTTTTTCTGTTAACATTTTAAACTCACTGTCATATTTGAAGAACAGTTTTTCTGTATACAGAACTCTTGCTTGGCTGCTTTTCTCCTTCAGTACCTTAATTACATCATACCAATGCTTTCTTGCCTCCATGGTTTTGTAAAAGAAAACTATATTAAGTCATATTGGGCATCCCCTGTATGTGATATTTCATTTCTCCCTTGCTGCTTTCAATAAATTTTTTTCTTTAACTTTGGCATTTGGCTTTCTTAATATTATGTGTCTTGGTGCAGGTATGTTTATATTTATTCTAACTGGAATTTGCTATGCTTCCTGTACATGAATATTCATGTCTTCCATGAGAGTGGAAAATTTTTGGCCATTATTTCCTCAAATATTCTACCTACCCGTTTTCCCTTCTCTTCTCCTTTTGGAGCTCCCATACACATATGTTGGTGTGCTTAATGATATCATTCAATTCCCTGAGCCACTGCTCATTTTCTTCCATTCTTTTATCTCTCACATCATCTCTCTTTTCAATTTCAGTTGTTCTGTCCTCTATGTTCCTGATGATTTCTTCATGATTTCATATCTGTTGTTTTCCTCTATTGTATTTTCAATCTCAATTACTGTCTTTCATTCCCATAATCTCTGTTACTTTTCTATTGAAGGTTTCAAATTTTTCTTTGTGCTCACCCAGTGTCTTCTTAATGTTTTTATACTCTTTCAACCTACTGTCTTTCAACTCCATGAGTTGATTAAAGAGATTTGTATGATCCTCATTGCTTAGTTGTTTCTAGCCCTGTGTTTCATTTGGAGCATTGATTTATTCCTTTCATTGATTTACATCTTCATTTTTCTTAGTATGGCTTGTAAATTTTTGCTGATGTCTAGGCATCTGGCTAATGATACTGAGTTTATTCTGATGTTCACTTTCTCTGTCATGCCCACTGATTTAAATCAAACCACTTTCTTCTTCATGGTTTCTGACGAGAGATCAGCACTTATTCGTATTGAGATTCCTTTGTATGTGATGCAATTTTTTCTATTGCTGTTTCAGAATCCTCTCTTTATCTCTGGTATTTTTCTTTCTGAATAATACGTGTCTGAGTGTAGTTCAATATGGCTGATTGTAACCTAGGACTAGATATTACTAAAAAGTTTTTTCTCCTTGCAGCTTCTCAGGTGGCTTGCAGAGTAACCTCTATAATGACCTTCTGACTTACTTTAAAATCTCTTACCCAGGGGGACGGATGTGGCTCAAATAGTTGGGAGTCAGTCTCCCATATGGAGGGACCCAGGTTCAATACCCAGGACCTCCCGGTTAAAAAAAAAAAATCTCTTACCCATAAAAATATGTTTTTTTTTCAATGTTCCCCCCATTGGTCAAGGTCATTTGCCAAAGGCAAATATAACACTTGGTAATAATCCCTCTGTGCCATGGAGGTGCATCCCCAGGAGTAATGTCCCATGTCACAAGGATGGTAGTGGGTTTTCTTGCAGAGTTTATCTAAGAAAGAGGCCATGTTTGACTAACAAGAAGATTTTCAGTAGGTAACTCTTAGGCATTGATCCTAATTAGACTAAGTTACATTTTTACAAGAATAAAGTTCATAAATACAGACATAGAAATCAAGCACTTGGCATATTGGCATGTTTCCTTTTATTAGACATGGCTTACATATTCCAGAGATATTTGTCATCTTATTTGGGTATAATCCCAGCATGGATGTTTAATATTTTGTTAGCTACTGTATGGGTCTCTATGTATCAAGAAAATATACCTATGACAACAAGAATATATTATATCCCATAGAATAGTGCTTTAGGTGCATTTTCCCAAAATACCACCCCACTATCATCACCTTAAACTAGTGTTCCCAAGCTCTGAATGAAATGCCATTAGCCTGTCAGTTGCAAAGCATGTGTGATTTTGAGAAGTTGTTGTAATATATATACATGATAAAATTTCCCATGTTAACCATTTACATGCATGTAATTCTGTACCATTACCTATATTCATAGCATTGTGCTACCATCATAATCATTCATTGCAAAACTTTCCATCACACAAAATGGAAACTCTATACCCATTGAGCTTCAATTGCCCATTCCTTGTTCTCCCATTCTGGCCCTGGCAACCTGTAATGTACTTTTTGCACCTACAAACTTGCATATTCTGGTCATTTCTATACATAAGATAATACATTATTTATTCTTTTGTGTATGGTTTATTTCACTCCACATGATGTCACTAAGTCTATCTATATAGTAGCATTTATCAGAACTTCATTCCTTCTCACAGCTGAATGATATTCCATTGGATGCATATAACACATTTTGTTTATCAATTCATGGGTTGATGGACAGTTGCCTGGCCAGCCTTTGACTATTGTGAATAATCCTGCTATGAACAATTGTGCGAAAATATCTGTCTGAGTACCCATTTTCAGTTTTGGGGGTATACAATTAGAAGTGAGATTGCTTGATCATATGATAATTCTCTATTTAAATATTTGAAGTACTGCCAAACTGTTTTTCACAATGGCAGCACAGTTTTACATTCCCACAAAAAAGTATGAGGTTTCCATTTTCAACACATTCTTGGCAACACTTGTCATTTCCTTTTTTTTTTTTAAAGATAAACAATGTTTTTTCAAATTCATGAAAATAAAAGAACAGAAAAAGGCAGTTCAACAAGTTATGGAAATGTTACTTCCATGATCCATAATTGATGGCTTCACAGGTGACTTTTGCTAATCTTTTAATGAAGAACTATTGCCAGTATTGCTCAAACCCTCCCAAAATATTGAACAAGAAGGAATGTTACCAAAGTCATTCTATGAAACTAACATCACCCTAATACCAAAGCTAAATGAATACATTACAAAAAAGAAAATTAGAGACCAATTTCTTTAATGCGTAGGAATGCAAAAATCCTCAACAAAATACTTGCTAACCAAATAAAAAACACATCAAAATTATGCATAATCAAAAAAATTATACATCATAAGCAAGGGGGCTTTATACATTTATACGAAGCAGGTTCAACATAAGAAAATCTATCAATATAATACACCACATCAATAAATTGAAAAATGCATTCTTATTCCATATTTCAGAACTTCATTCTTGAAAAATTGAAACTTATTAGTTACCATAGGCTCTGAAGAATAAGGAAGGTAAAAATAGTTGGAACACAGGGCATTTTAAAGACTTTGGAATTGTCTTGCATGAATTTGCTATGATGGATACAGGCCATTATACACTTTGTAAAAATCTATAAAATTGTAAAGTGCAAAAAGTAAACCATATTGTAAACCATTGTGGGGACCTAGGTCCCCCAGGTCCTGAGCACACAATTACCTCTGTGACCTAGACATAAGTTAAAAGTTAAAAACCTTCTCCAGAGGGGAGAGAATGCATAGATGTTACCATAAACTATAATCTTCCCAAAGCAGTAAATATCCTTGGTAAACATCTTTCCTACAAGTGTGGTGAAAATATCATTGCACCCCATGTGTATGCTTCATAGGACACTAGCAGGAAATTTTTTCTCATAACCTGTAGCATGTCCTTGTGCTAAAATCCAATATATATCACCCCTCATTTTCTCATCTCTTTTCAGACTTCATTCATTCTTTGACCAGCCACCATCAAAAAGTCTCTCCTGTTTGTAAATCCCAATAAAGCTTAAGCTTTTCTAAATGCTAAGTATATTCTTTGGTTTCATGGCCTCACTAACTTGTGCCCTTCATGAGTTTGGCTGTAACAACTGGCAAGTCATGAGCCAAGAGAATGAAAGACCACTGGCAGTAGCAAACATGAGCACAGGGAAAGGAAAATTCATGTGGGAAATCCTGGGTTGGCTTATAATCTTCATGTGGGGAGGAGTGACTGCCCTCCATGATCAGTGGGGACCACCAAGAGAATATGGGGATGTCCAAAAAACTCCAACAGGAATGCTTGCTATGATACAGCAAAGAGCAGAGCAGCTGCACTTAAAGAAGGAAAAGGAACACTGCCAGAAAGTGTCAGCTATAGTATGGACCCTGTGAGGAGAGTTGTGGGTGACGACCAATACAGAAGAAGCAGCAAAGGCTTCTGTGTGCTGCTTAGAGGGAAAGTTAAAGTTAGAAAGAGGTAAGTCCTTGCACAGGCAGAGATGAAAGATTCCTTAATCGTTCACCTGTGCCAAGTTGATGATGAATTATATTGCAAAATTTGTAAATTGGGAGAGTTTAATGGGATGTTATTTTGACAATGTTTTAAGTTTTTCACATTTTATTTTGATCAGAACTTTTATCAAGGTGTTTAAAAGAACTTTCAGTTTTCAATTAATAGCTTACCCTAAACTTTGAGTCTAAGTATACTTCTGAATCGTAATCCAGAATATATAAGTGCTAAATGTCTGTCTGTCTAACTGCTAAATTAGTGCTTAACTGGATTTATACTGCTCCAGTATTCCTAACTCGTTGCCAGTTACTAATAAAACTGTTTCTAAGAATGAGCTTGCATATATTATGGGCAACACTGATTCCAGAGGGGATCTTAAAGCAGTAAAAATCAGAGATGTCAAATGATGGAGACGTTGGAGACAGCCATACCAAAGGAGCAAGAATTATGAGTCAAATTAGTGTGCTTTATGTTTCTGTTGGTGTTTTAACTCTTTTTGTGTTTGCCTGTTTGTTCAGTATGTATTTTCATACATCCAAATGGTAATATGAAATTAACAAATGAAAAACATTCCCTTGATATATAAACAAGAGAATTGATAACCTATGTTCAAACAAAAACTGTACAGGACTTCTGATAGCAGAATTATTCATAATAGTTAAAACATGGAAAAATGTTTATTCAGACATAAAAAAGAATTAAGTAATGTTATATGTTACAACATGGATCAACCTTGAAAATACTCTGAGTGCAATAAGACAGACACAAAAGAACATATATTGTATGATCCATTCATATGAAATGTCTAGAAAAGAGGATTCCATGGACAGGAAGTAGATTAGTGGTTGTCAGATGCTGAGAGGAAGGGTGAATGAGGGAGTGAATGTTTAATGAGCGTGGGGTTTCTTTTTGGGATGATGGAAACATTATGGATTTACATTGAACTGCTTTGTAAATGTATAAAATCCATTGAATTGTACTTTTTTATTATTGTTAAAGTGCAAAAAATTTTTATGAATTTTACCTAAAAAAGCATCAGAAATTGATCTCCCTCTCATACAGCTTTCCTTTAAAAGACTGAAAATAATACTTCATATACCTGGATGTTGTGACAATTAGCTAGAAATTCTTTATAATTCTCAAATTTCAAAAGTAAACCTAACTCTTGTTTCTTAACAATTACTTTTGGAGCTCCAATGATGCATTTTGTGTATATTTACTAGATTCCAATTTATTTTGTCTTCTTATTTTTTTAGTTTTGTAAAAGACTTCATATATTCAAAAGAGGTAGAAGAGGAGACATACTAGAGAAAAAAGCCAGTGTAGCCCAGGCTTGGATTTGTCACACTAGTTCCTTGCTGAACTTTGTTGGCACATGTGGTTATGCAGAAGATCAAGGGGAAAGTGGCCAAGGTAGGACACTTGCACAGAGTCAAATATTATTGTTCTGTCTCACCATCATAGGCCTATCATTACACTGAAAATGACATCCTTTCTTGGCTGACCCAACCAACATCAGTGTGCAAGACTTAGGAACCTAGTTCAGGTACATTTCATTCCCTATTTCCCCCCTTATGCTTTGTCCATTTCTGCTATGAGTAATTTGTGCAAGTATACATAATGCCCAAAATCAACTAAGGGCTTCTTTTCTTAGAGATAAGTAGGACATTGGTAATGAGCTGCCCAGCACTCAAAGGTGACTGATCATAGTCCATCTTGCCTGTCTAGAGAATATAACTTATAGTCCAAGGGCAGGCTCCAGTTCTCTGTTATGGCCTATGCATATGTACAAGGATGGGTTGGAATTAATTAGAATGGCTAAATTTTTAGGACGTTTATTTACTTCATCATCTTTGACAATGTATGGATAAAATCAGTCATCACCATATACCCATCTCAATGGAATTCCCCAGCTCATTTTCCTTGGAAACATATTCATCTATGTCACTGTAATTTTTCTACCTTACTTCTGTCCTAACCTGTACAGCTACTTGTTGATAAAGTATTACTATGGCACTGATAACAGTAATTAAGAAATTATCACATTTACACTTTATGTATGAGACTTCAGGAATCATTCCTTCATCCCATCCAGTTGCATAAGTATTAAGTTTATATCATGAGAAAATTGACAAAATTTGAATACATATAAAACCTAAAGCACTATTTTCCATTTCGACTTTACTTATTGAAATGATAAACTTATTTGGACTGTTGTTCTCTCCAATATATGACCACTTCAAAAGAATAGCTGTATTGTATACATTTTGTTACACTCACATGATTTTAGTTATGTCATATTTGGAGTTTATTTGGGTATTGTTTTCCTTTTCATATAATTGTAATGAGAGGAAAGCACAGGATAAATATGTTGTTAGTCATATTTGACTAGGATATGTTGTTATAACAAGAAAACCATGTAATCTCAATTGTTTAGTATGACTAAGTTTATATTTTTCTTTTTCAATGTCCAAATCAGGTACCTGTGACTTCTCCATTGTATAACTCTGTGATATACATTTCCCTAATCTTGTGACACCAATATCACAGGGTTGTTGCAGCTGAGGTAAAGAAAGCATTATGAATTGTTTGTACAGAGTATAGTAAATTGATCTCAAAATTTCTATATGGAACATGCAAGGAGATGTAACTTTACAGTGGAGAAGCCTGATGAACACTCGTTTAGTCAGGTGATCAAGGTTATTATCATCAGTGGTATATTATGTTGATAGCAGGTAACTTTGATACAATGTGATGAGAATGGCACATCATCTCTGTGGGCTTCCTACCTAAATCCATAACATCAGCCAATCATGAGAAGAACATAAAAGAAGTTGAAATTGAAAGTTTCTAAATTAAAATTTAGGTTCTCTCTATAAAACTCTTGATCAGTATTTGTCAAAACTGTCAGGATCTGTGAATATTCTTGCTGCCCTGATTTGTGATAATCAGGGTAGGCTAAAGATTTACTATATTAGAAACCATGCATGTGTCTCCAGACCTAGTTTTTCTCCCTATGTCTGGTTTTTAGAATGCTGGGGATAAACTAAGCCTGATTTATTATATGACCATCCTGTATGTGAAAAGACTGTAACTCTAGGTATCTCTGGTCAACCTTAACAGATATAGCAGGGGGACGGATGTGGCTCAAATGATTGGGTGTCATTCTCTCATATGGAGGGACCTAGGTTTGATCCCCAGGACCTCCTGGTAAAAATAAAAAAAAGAAAAATATAGAAGGTGTGTGGGCCACCAGGCCCCATGTGCAGGTGTAACATCGGGCCCCACTAACTATGCAGCAAGATGATGCCATAGCAGGAGAGTGACACAAGGAAGAGCCAAGACGAGATGCACCAGAAAACCAGGAACTAAGATGCCGCAGGTGGTAGGATGCCTCTCTTCCACATCACAGGTGTTGAGGATCAAATCCCAGTGAATAGAGGAAGAGAAGGATGAGAAGAGAGGGTAAGAAATGGACACAGAAAGTTGCCCATCAAGTGGACACAAAGACAGCAAAAAATGGGGGGGGGGAATGGATAACAGTAAATAAATAAATAAATCCTTAAAAAATGTATAGGGGAGTAAGATATTGACTATAGTCAATAGCAATACTTTTACAATGTTCTTTCATAATTTGTTAACAAATGTTTCACAACAATGCAAAGTATTTGTGGTGGGGTGATGTGTGGGAACCCTGTATGATATTATGCATGTTTGTTTTGTAAGTTCACAATGTTTACTGAACACTTATAGTTTGTGTATGTTCGTGTATGAATGCTATACTTCAATAAATTGTTTAAAAAAATAAAAAAATAAAGATTAGCATGATTGCTTTAAAAAAAAAACTGTCAGTATCACTAAAAGCAATGGAAATCTGAGAATCTGGCATAGATAAGAAGAGCCCACAATTTCATGAAGACTAAAGGTAATATGGTCTGAATATGAACCTTGAACTGGAAAGGACATTGGGTGAAAATGAATGAAATCCAAATAAAACTTGGAGTTCAGCTAATAATAATGTATCAATATTAGATTGTCTGTTGTGGCCCATATTCCTTTACAAATGTAAATTATAACAAAAAGGAAACTTGCCAGATATAGAGGAACTCCCAGCCGTATCATTGCAAATTTGTTGTAAATTTTAAAATATGCTAAAATAAAAAAGTCATTAAAATATATAAAATATATATTGCCACCTATTTTGGAGTATGGGCAATATATATTTTATATATTTTAATGACTTTTTTATTTTAGCATATTTTAAAATTTACAACAAAGTTGCAATGATACGGCTGGGAGTTCCTCTATATCTGGCATATATATTTATATATCATTTTGCAAATGTTTGTATGTATTGTGAGAATTTTTATTTTTACCCATAATAAAAAAAAAAGAAGAAAAAAAATAAACAAAAAGAAACACTGAGTACCTTATATTTTTCAAAAAAAAAAAAAAAAATATATATATATATATATATATATATTGCCAAATTTCAGTCCTGCCAGAAAAAAATATTATACATATGTAAAAGAGAGATATCATTTATGGCCCATGGCTCCTACATGTCAGGCAGTAAATAGAACACATTTTTTCCCACTCATTTTATTGGATAGAACTAGTTCAAGGCCCTACATATTTGCAAATTGACTGAGATCATTGTTGGCCATCTTGCAAGCTTGCTACAAAAATTATGAAGGGAAGGAGAAAGAGGGGCTGAGAGAAATGAGTTAGAAAAAAAATAGAAGGACTAAAGCATCCTGTGGCAAATAACAGGTACTGAGGACCAGAGACCTGAAAAGAACCTGCACCAACTTGCCAGGTACGTGTGTGAGCCACCTTGGAGATGCTCCTTCAAGACCATTCATGTCTTAAAATGGCAGGACCCACTGCCAACATCTGGATTCCAATCTCATGAGAGATCCAGAGCCAGAACCACAAACTAAATCACCCTTCTAGATTCACCAATTAGTTACAATAAGTTTTCAAGCTCCACAGGCTCAGAAATAGTAGAGAAGCTGGCAGTAGAAATTTCTCTCCTTCCTCCTTGCTCATTCTGTAAGTGGGGGCTCTGTATGTGTATTGGAAAGTATGGGGTTATTACTGGGCAGTCCAAGGCAGTGGATGAAGCAGGCTTCCCTACCTGAATTTTGCTTTTGGTGGTCCTAGATATGTAGTTGACATTTGTCCCACTGGTGAATCCCATATTTGAGAGTCCCTTGATAATCTCATCCATGACACATGGTTTCAGCAACTACCCATGTGGTGGCAACCACTGAATCTGCACCTCAAGACCTTACCTCTCTCATGAGGTTTATGTTACTATATACAGTGCCTGCTTGGCATCCCATTCACTCACAGTTCATTCATTTATATGTTTAATAAATTTGTTGAGTGTTCAACATCTATGATGTTTAAATATAAGCCCAGAAGGCAAGAATAACAACACATTCCCCACTGCCAGGGAGTTACAGTGCACAGGGTAGAGAAGAACAACAGAAGAACATTTTGGCCTCTTCATAATCATGACAATCCCTTCAGAGCAGAGTACATGGATTTTCCTTTATATGAAACACCATGCCTGCATTCCAGAACTCTTTGCTGCAAAACTCATTACAAATTAAATGATATCCTGAATGTGATGGAAACACTTCACATTTTATATAGGATACACAATGACTTCCTGTCCTCTGTTCACTTGTCTAGAGTTTAAACACTAAGTGGAATGATATACTTGCATTCACAAAAGCTTATGTATATGAAAATGCATATGTCCATGTAGGTATATATAGGTATTCAAGAAGATTGGAATACTCATGTATTCTGAAACTACTTTTCTTTCTCTGAACATTTAACTTGCCTATTGTTCCATATCCAAGCATATACTTCTGTCTATTTTAAAATATGTTGCAATTTGGGTAAAGTTCTAAATGGAAAATATTATAAACATCATAAATATTTTATGAAGAACCTGAAGTCTATTCCCTCTTCTGTATTATTATTTGCCCCAATGCTTTTTCTTCAGTTCACTAGTTAACTGAGTTAATTCAACATGTTAAATATATTGAATGAGTTAATTAAACATGTTATATACATTGTGTCAAATGCTTTACCTAGATGACCATTTGAATTTTCACAGAAGCTCCATGATATAATGATTATTTTCTCAAGATGGAGAAATGTATATGAGCCCTAGAATTGATAACTTACCCAAAACCTATATACTTAAACCAATTTCCCTATGCCTCCATATGTCTATCAGAACACTGAGAGAATTGGGATTGTATCAGTGAATCAGTTGGTAATTGTCCATGAGATAGTTCCCCAGGTAAATAAGAAATGACCAAAAAGAAACCACAGAGTGATTTATAAGAACATATCCATGCCAGTAGCATTCACTATACTGAAAAACAAGAAGCAAGTGCAACCAGGAGCAGTGAATAAACTTGGTCATTGGTTCAGATAGACTTGACTTAGATCACATAAAAACTAATAGTGAATCTGCATATTTTACTTCAGTATTCTAAACAGCAGTTTTCACATGTACAAATAGGGATCACAATTTCCATCTCACAGAGATATTTTGAGGATTCTGCTGAACGAAAAATGTCTGTGAAGTACAAAGGAAACTCCTCAATAAATGGTAGCTTTTGCTGAGTAATAAAGTCACTGGTCAAAGGATCCTTCCCAGATAAGGATATTCTTGAGCACCTGAGCAGATGAAGAAATAATGAAAGGACCTCTGCCATATTTGGTCATTCCCAATTTCCTCAAATCCTTCTTTGTTTAGCTCATGTGACCACTCCCTCTCTTGATTATCCTCTTACCACCCCGGCCATTGTTGAATGTCCTTAGCCAGATCTTCCTTTGCTCTCCCATCAAAATGTTGGAGTGCTTCTGTTCTGAAGTTCTTCTGCTGTCAATCTGCAGTTTCTCCTTATGTGACTTCAACTATTGTCATGTTTCAAATCCATCCTAGTGGTGATGAATCTAAAATTATGTCTCCAGCCTGATCTAGCTCCTGAGTTCCACACTGACTGACAAATTACAATTGCCTAATTTGATCTCTCTACTTGGACATTTAATATACATTCACAAGCTTAACAGCTTATAAACAAATCTCTTGATCTATCTCCCCCTACTCTGCTCTACACAACATACCCCTTAAACTTTTTCTTTTACCAGTATTCTCTAATTCATTTCAGTGAGGCCTCCAGAAAAATACCCCAAATTAATCAATATTTCTTTGCCTCACTCTTCTCATATAACCCATAATCAAATTATGTTTACTTTAACTTCAAAGTCTCTATTAAATTTTTTGATATTAATAATTCAATTTTAAATATTAAGTGTGATAATACTGTCCTCAATTTTTTAAAAAATACCTTTTATTTTTTACTGACATATCCTAAAACTTTACATATGAAGTTATATGATCTATGAAGTGTGAGTCAAAATAATGGTGAGTGGAAGAAGATGTGATATTGATGAAACAAAATTAAGCATGACAATTTTTGTAGCTGCATGATGAATACAAGGAGGTTCATTATACCATCTTCTTCATTTTTTTACAAGACAGAAATTTTCTATAATGAAAAGTTAAAATGTACAAATATAGATAATCTTTCTTAAATTAGTCTACCATATTGGCTACTAACTTTCCAAGTCATAGTCATTTTCCACTTGGTTTCCAAAATAGACTGTTATGAGAAAAATAATGTACAAATTTGAAGTATGAATGAGACCATTACATATGTAAATTTATATAAACCAAAAAAAATATGTATGGCAATATTCATGGATACAAAAATTTTGGAATGTATACAGGAAAATTCAACTGTGGGATGAATATGTTTCATGGGGTACTGTTCTTTCTAATCTTTCTTCTATTAAAATTCAAGTCTATTCGTTTCCAAACTTCTGTGAAAATCCAAGTGTGAAGACATGAGATTTAGTCTATAAATTCAGTAACAAACTAGTTAACCTATATGAACTTCAACATGACCATTTTCCATCATTCATGCTAATTTCAAGAGTTGATAAAACACATGTTATTTGGCTCAGTGTAAAATACTGGGTGGACTCTCAACAGATGAAATCCTTCTACCCTCTCAACTAAGTATATATACCCTACCTTAGTGAGAAGTCACACCTTCTCATACCCTAGGACTAGATGATTTCAGGATTTCTGAATTTTAGGTAATATCTGAATTTCTATGCCACCACTCTTCACCTGGATCATGATCCAAACTTTCCTATGCAGGCATTAGCCAAGTCAAGTTACTATCACCTCCACCCAAGTTCTTCCAACAGCCTCCTAAGTTGTCTACCTGCATCCTGTCTGGGCCACCCTTTGTGTTCCTCATAGCCTACCTTCTTTAACCTAGCAATTCTAATCATGCCATATTCTTTCTTCTCATACTGTAAACACTTCATTACTCAGAAAAGACCAACATTCTTAACAATGCTTAATGCCCTGCATACTCTAGCTCCAGACCCCATCTTCCCTCTCCAGGCTCTTTTTTGGAAGGTCATGTCTCAATCTTCACTCAGGTTTTCTCTGCTTCAAGAACAGCTCTGCTCTCTTTTTCTCTAAGTTACACTTGATCTTCCTGAAAATAGGGTGCTGATAAGGTTAATTCCCACTGCCTCTCTAAAAAACAATCCCCAATTCCACCCTTAATACCCACAGAGTCTATTTCAACCCCCAGCAGGGAGTGGGTCTAGTTCTCTGTCAGTTGACCTGGGCAACTGTGGTCATTTTGGACCCAAATGGCATAGACTGATGCCCACAATTATAGCTCAATCCCCACCCAAAGTAGGGGAGGAAGGGGTGTGAAGCTTCATCAGTCTCTCTGGGCAATTATAGAGAGTCTTGTCCTGTCCAACTTGATTATTTTACAAGGCTGCAGCTCTGTAACTACTGCTGATGGAGGAGAAAGGTGGGAGAAGTTTCACCAATTCCTGGGGCAACATGGGCAGCTTCAGCCTCCATAGCTTTCAGCACCAACTAAATCCTTGACTCCTACTACACAATGAGCAAAAGGAGAAAAAACAAAAAGCCCTAAACTAAAGGGGAAAACTGTACCTAGAATAAATACATCTAGCAAGCCAGATGTGAAAACGCCAACAAAAAGTTATAATCTGTACCAAGAAAAAGAAAGATATGGCCCAGTTAAAGGAAAAGGATAACCCTACAGATGACATAAAGGAGTTGAGACAACTAATCATATATGTTCAAACAAATCTTAATAAATTCAGTGTGATGTATAAAAGAGATTAAGTATATTAATAAGACACTGGGGGAGCACAAAGAAGAATTTGAAAGCATTCATAGAAAAATAGCATACCTTATGGGAATGAAAGGTGCAATAAATGAAATTAAAAATACACTGGAGAATATAACAGCAGATTTGCGGAAGCAGAATAAAGGATCTGTGAGCTTGAAGACATGGCTTCCAAAAGTGAATATATGAAAGAACAGGTGAAGAAAAGAATGGAAAAAATTGAACAGAGTCTCAGAGAACTAAATGACAGCAAGAGATGTGCAAACATACATGTCATCGGTATCCCAGAAGGAGAAGAGAATGGAAAAGGGGCAGAATGAATATTTGAAGAAATAATGGTGAAAAAATTCCAAATCCCATTGAAGGATACAGATACCCATGTCCAAGAAGCACAACATACTTCCATATGAATAAATCTGAATAGAACAACTCTGAGACACATAGTAAGCAGAATGTCAAATGCCAAAGAAAAAGAGAGAGAGAGCAGCAAAAGAAAAACAATGCATAATATATAAGGGATACCCAATAAGATTAAGTACCAACTTCTCATCAGAAACCAAGCAGGGAAGAAGGCAGTGGTATGATATATTTAATATACTGCAAGAGAAAAACTGGCAGCCAAGAATTTTATATCTAGCAAGATTATCTTTCAAAAATGAGGGCAAGATTAGCATATTCACAAATAAACAGAAAGACTGACTTTGCAGAAAATAAAAAAGGGAGTGTTACAGTCTGAAAAGACAAGACAGGAGAGAGAGACTTGAAAGAGAGTATAGAAATGATGACTGTATCAGAAACAGTAACTAAAAGTGTCACAAGATGGTGAAAATAAAATGACAGATAAAACCCAAATATCAAATATGTATGAAATAAGAACTGCTTTTTTACAATAATAACATTGAGTGTTAATGGATTAAACTACCTAATCAAAAGATATAGACTAGCAGAATGGATAAGAAAATACAAGTCATGTATGTGCTGTCTGCAAGAGATTCACCTTAGACCCAAAGATACAAATAGTTTGAAAGTGAAAGGTTGGAAAAAGATATTCCATACATGCAGTAAGCAAAATAAAAAGTTGGGGTAGCTATACTTATATCAAATGATATAGACTTTAAAATCAAAACTGTTATTAGAGACAAGGAAGGACATACATATTAATAAAAGGGATAATTCACCAGTAAGAAATAACAATTGTAAATGTATATGAACCTAACCAGGATGTCCCAAGATACATGAGGCAAACAGTGGCAAAACTGAAAGAAGAAATTGACATCTCTACAATAATAGTTGAAGACTTCAATACACCACTCACAGTACTGGATAGAACATCTGGGCAGAATATCAAAAAAGAAAGAGAGAGCTTGAATAATATGATAAATGGAATAAACCTAAAAGACATATACAGAACACTGCACCCCAAAACAACAGGATATACATTATTTTTGAGTGCTCATGGATCATTCTCCAGGATAGACTGTATGTTGGGTCACAAATCAGATCTCAATAAATTCAACAACATCAAAATTATACAAGGCACTTTCTCTGATCAAAATGGAATAAAGTTGGAAAACAACAAGTGGCAGAAAAAGGGAAAATTCACATATATATATATAAATTAAACAACACACTTAAATAATCAGTGGATTGAGGAAAAAATTTCAACAGAAATCAATAAATATCTTGAGATGAATGACAATGAGAACACAACATATCAGAATCTATAGGATGCAGTGAAGGCAGTGTTGAGAGGAAAATTAATAGACCTTAATGCTTACATTAAAAATTAAGAAAGAGCTAAAATCAATGACCTAACTGCACAGCTGGAGGAACTAGAAAAAGAACAGCAAACTAATCCCAAAGAAAGTAGAAGGAATGAAATAACAAAGATCAGAGCAGAAATAAATGAAATTGAGAGCAAAACAAACAAAAAAATAATAGAGAAAATTAACAAAGCCAAAAGTTGGTCCTTTGAGAAGATTAACAAAATCAACAAACCCTTAACTAGACTAAGAAAAAAAGAGAGAATATGCAAATAAATGAACTAAAAAATGAAAAGGGGAACATTACTACTGACCCCACAGAAATAAGAGAGATCATAAGAGGATACTATGAGTAACTTTATGCCAAAAAACTAGACAATGTAGATGAAATGGAAACATTCCTGGAAATGTACCAAAAACCTACACTGACCCTAGAAGAAATAGAATACCTCAACAAACCAATCACAAGTAAAGAGATTGAAACAGTCAACAAATAGCTCCCCAAAGAACTGAAAAGCTCAGGACCAGATGGTTTCATAGGTGAGTTCTACCAAGCATTCAAAGAATATTTAATATCAATCTTACTCAAGCTCTTCCAAAAAATTGAACAAGAAACATTACCAAACTCATTCTATAAAGCCAATATCACCCTAATACCAAAGCCAGATAAAGATATATATTATAGAAAAAGAAAATTATAGACCCATTTCTCTTATGATTCCAGATGCAAACATCCTTAATAAAATGCTTGCTAATTGAATCCAACAACACATTCAAAGAATTATTCATCATGATCAAGTGGGTTTTATACCAGGCAAGCAAGTGTGGTTCAACATAAGAAAATCAATCAGCATAATATACCACATTAATAAATTGAAGAAGAAAAGCCACATGATCTTATCGATTGACACGGAAAAGGCATTTGACAAAATACAGCCTCCTTCCTTGATAACAATACTACAAAGGATAGGAATTGAAGGAAACGTTCTCAACATGATAAAGGTCATATATAAAAAAATGCATACCTAACATTGTACTCAATGGTAAAAGACTGAACCCTTCCCCACTGAGGTCAGGGACAATACAAGGATGCCCATTGTCACCGGTGTTGTTCAATATAATGCTAGAGGTTCTACTTAGAGGAACCAGGCAACAAAAAGAAATAAAAGGCATCTAAATAGGAAAGGAAGAAGTAAAAATTTCAGTATTCACAGATGATATGATCCGATATCTAGAAAGACCCAAAAAATCTATAAGAAAGGTGCTAGAGCTAATAAATGATTTCCAGAGAGTGCCAGGATACAAGATCAATAAGCAAAAATCAATGATGTTTCTATACAATTGTAATGTGCAAGATGAGGAAGAAGTCAGGAAAAAATTCCATTTACAATAGCAACTAAAAATATCAAATATTTTAGGAATAAACTTAACGAAGGTTGAAAGAATTTATATTCAGAAAACTATAATGCATTGCTAAACGAAATTTAAAAAGGACCTAAATAATACAAGAACATTCCATGCCCATGGATTGGAAGACTAAATATCATTTAGATGTCAATTCTACCCAATCTGATATACAGATTCAATGCTATCCCAATAAAAATTCTTCCAGCATTTTTAAAACAAATGTAAAACACAATTATCAAATTTATCTGGAAGGTAAAGAGGCCCCGAATAGCCAGAAACATCTTAAAAAGGAAAAGTGAACTTTGAGGAATCTCACTTCTAGACTTTAAATCATATTACCTAGCTACAGTGGTAAAAACAGCATGGTATTGGCATAAAGATAGACACATAGACCAATGGAACTGAACTGATGGTTCATAAACAGACCCTCACATCTATGGTCAAGTGATTTTTGACAAGCCTGTCAAACCCACCCACCTGGGACAGAAGAGTCTATTCAACAAATGGTGCTGGGAAAACTCTATACCTGTAGCCAAAAGAAAGAAAGAAGACCCCCACCTCACTCCTTATAGAAAAAATTAACTCAAAGTGGATCAAAGACCTAAATATAAATGTGAGTACCATAAAGATCCTAGAAGAAAATGTAGAGAAACATCTTCAAGACCTGTTGATATGTGGTGGATTCTTAAATTTTACACCAAAAACATGAGCAATGAAAGAAAGCATGGATAAATGGGATCTCCTCAAACTTAAACACTTCTGTGATTCAAAGGACTTCATCAAGAAAATGAAAAGACAGTCCACTCAATGGAAGAAAATATTTGGAAACCACATATCAGATAATGGTTTGATTTCCATTCTATATAAAAAGATCATACAAGTCAGCAATAAAAGAGCAAGCAATCCAATTATAAAATGGACAAAATATTTAAATAGACATTTCTCCAAAGAGGAAGCACAAATACCCAAAAAAGCACATGAAAAAAATGTTCCATATCACTAGCTATTAGAGAAATGCAAATCAAAACAATAATGAGATACCACCTAACACTACATAGAATTGCCATTATTAAAAAAAAAAAGACCACTCTAAGGGCTGAAGAGGTTATGGAGAAATAGGAACACTCCTTCACTGTTGGTGGGATTGTAAAATGTTGCAGACTTAATGAAAGACAGTTTGGTGGTTCCTCAGTAAGCTAATATAGAACTGCCATATGCTCCAGCAATTCCTCTACTAGGAATATATCCAGAAGACCTAAAAAGTATGACACAGATATCTGCACACTGGTGTTCATAGCAGCGTTATTCACTATTGCAAAAGACAGAAACAACTCAAGTGTCTATCAACCAATGAATGAATAAACAAAATGTGGTATATACATATGATGGAATACTATGCTGAAGTAAGAAGAAATGAAATTGGAACACTTGTGATAACATGGATGAATCTCTAAGACATTATACTAAGCGATGTAAGCCAGACACAAAAGGACAAATATTGAATGGTCTCATAAATATGAACTAAATACAAAGGATAAACTCATGGAGTTAAGACCTAGAGTATATAGGTTATTAGGGATAAGAGGAGGGTTGAGAAGAAGTACTGATGCTTAATGTATGCAAAAGTTTTAATTAACTTGACTGTAATAGTGTGGAAATGGATAGAGTTGGTGGTAACACATTATAGTGAGTAAAAGCTGGTTTATAATTGGGATTGTAGCTGAAAAGGGTAGTCTGGGGAAGCAAATGTCAATTGAAAGGAAGCTAAAGAATAATCTAGGGACTGATTAACACAGTGAACCCAGAGGTGGGTGAGAATTATGGTTAATGGTACAGAAGCAAGAGTGTCCTTTTATGAGCTACAGCAGATATATTTCACTATTGCAGGATGGTGGGAATGTGGAGAAGCATGGGAAAACTACAATTGGTGTGACCTATAGACCATGGTTAACAGCAATACTCCAATATTCTTGCATCATTGCCAAAGATGTACTGTGCTGATAAAGGAGGGGTAAGGAAAAAGTGTGCCAAATGTACACTATGGACCATGGTTGGTGGTAATAGTCTGATGATATTATCTCATAATCTATAACAAATGTTCCACCATGGCGTAGTGTGTTGGTGAAGGGGTGTTGTATGGGAATTCTACACATGTGCATGATTGTTTTGTAAGTTCACAACCTCTATAACAAAAATATATTTTTTAAAATTAGGGTGGGTTGGGGGCAAAAATACCAAATGTAAGATAGGGACTATAGTTAGTAGCAGTATTTTGACGATGCTCTTGCATAGTTTGCAACAAATACAAATGTTTCACAACAATGCAAGGTGTTGGTGGAGGGGTGATATATGAGACCCCTGTACGATATTATGTATGTTTATTTTGTAAGTTCACAATCTTTACTATACACTCGTTGATTATGCATATTCATGTATGAATGATATACTTCAAAAAAAAATAAAAACTTATTAAGTCTTCATCTACCTCACCCTGAGACTCCAGAACATGTAAAGCAGCTTCTCTGTGGAGCCCTCCAATCCCTGAGCTTCTGAGCAGAGGTGGTATGGTGGTGAATGTTTAAAACCAAATGCTAAAGGGTATGGCATGGCTTAATATGACCCTTAAATCCTTCAGAGCAATAATAATAGTAAGAATCAGAAAAGGTTGTCATTGGGATCTGAATGACCACTTCAAGCCTGCAAGGTCTTAGTCACTAATAAAGCAGCTGCAAGTTATCATCAGGATGTTTTCATAACCACCCTTCCTCCCAGGGCCATTGAGCCTATGCCAGGCCTTTCCTGCCCTCCACCAGGGCAACACCAATCAGCCATAGGACAAGTCTATCATTCAGGGCTGTTGAGTTGTCTACCTTGTCCTCAGGTAGCTTTATGGCTCCTGCATGGTTTCCAGGTAGTGGAGCTGAGCTGCTCTTTCTAAGTAATCTGGAAATGCTGAAGGAAGTGGTAAAGTGAAGATATCTGAGCCTCTGGCTTGCCCACCATCCATTCTTCTCTGACTCTCAGGAGATCTAGTGAAAAATATAGGTTTATGGGATTCTGCTGAGATCTGTGGAGTCACAGTGGATGTGGTTGTCCCTTATTAATTAAATTTGCAACACTTGTGATCTATAGGAATTTTTGTTAGAGGATGTAAGGGAAGGATTTAGCACCCTACATTGCCAGCATTTAAACATCACCTCATCCTCCAAGGTATATTGCAATTAGGAATAGCATTTATGTTTTAAAGATGAACATGCTTAGTCTCAGGCATATCATGTATCATTCAAGGTCACTATTGTGGAATCTGAGAACTAGTAATCTATGACAGATTTAGATTGTCTGCCAAATATTTGTTGCGACTCCATTATGCAACAGACATGAGAATGAAAACTTCTATTTCAATTTTGATGAAATATAGGGGAGAATTCAGATCATGAAATTTACACTAAAATGAGGAAGTTGAATACATTAGCCAAAGAGTAACAAAGATAAATGTAAAGTGTCAGTGTTGTGACAAACCATGTGAAATGTTGTCTAACTAGTAAGATCCTTAGAGACCCAGTGCCCAAGAAATTTGTTGGGCTCTAGTGGCACTCTCTGTCTAGTATGTATAACAACTCCATTTTCTCAGAAGGAAAGCAGGTGTTCAGCATATATCACATTGTGTAAACAAACAGGTTAGGCACAGTGAGCCTGTCCTGTCAGGGAATGGTGGGAACCTTTCCTAAATCAAAGTTCTCAGATACCAGCTAAGGGACAACCTTGAAAGCAGGGCTTTCTAAAGTTAGGAGTCTCCAGCCTGCTGTGACAGCTGTTTTCTGCACATTGTCAGTTAACGACCATCTGCTCTGTGTCAGGCACTGTAACATGCTCTTTATGTGTATTTTCTCATTTAATGCTTCAAACTTTATAAAATGGAAGCTGAAGCTCAAAAAAAGTAAGTTGATCAAGGTCATATATCTAGTTTAGTAGCAGCTTTACTAAGAAAACTAATTTCTATCAGAGCCTGCTATTTCTCAACTTGTATTGTACCTATTTACATCATTATAAAGATTAATGTAATGAAAAAAAATCCCATTTTTCTACTTTAGACTATATGTATATATTAACAATTTTGAAATTTCTAATCAAATAATACAGTTATGAAGTGATTTACATAGGTTTAGAGGATGGTGCTGTATGTTATGGGAGTACCAAGGATGGTTAGTGAGCTTAATGGCTTAGTTACATGCCACTGATTTTTACCAATTAGTAATACCACTTTGGATAAGCCCATTCAATTTCTTCTAAATTGAACCTATCACTGTAATTGATTCTCTTTACTCCAAACTGTCAGTCTTTGGATTTAACCTGGCTCACAAGCTCATAAGTTATCCTGTTAATGTATTGTGATTTCTGGCCGAAGACACAAAACTCCTGGGTCAGAGACAAAGGTCTTTATTATTTATCTCTCAAGTCCCACAGAAGCCATACAGAAGACCCATGTATATGCTGTTCACAGAGTGAGTTCTGTCACAGGCCAGGAACCTTGAGCTTGAGAAATACATGTTTATGGCAACTTGCTCTTTGTCACAGAGGGTAACTTTACCTTATCTTCCAAGGATGCCCCCAATAAACACAACCCTGGCCAGGATAAAGAACTTTTAGGGCCCTATATTCTTGGCATACCCAGGAAGACATGCAGGGACCCTCAGGGGCTATGGAAGATTGTGTCTTCCAGCACTAAGTCAAATTTTGACATTTTATGAATCCCAAAAAGAAAAACATTATGTTTGTAAGCTAATAGATTCCTCTGGGTATGATATCCTTTGATTTCATTAAATTCAGTTAAGATGTCTTTGATTAGATTGCCTATTAAGGTTAGGTTTTTAGATTTCACTATGTCAGAGGGTGTGACTCAGTTTGAGTACTCATCCCCTTTCTGGGTTTGATATCAAATAGATACTCACTCAAGAAGACACACAGGAAGAGAGAGAGCTCTGTCATTTTTGATCCTGGGGCCACAGGGATGGACGAGCCATTTGCATGATAGTTTGCAGTGGATCTTGTGAAATGAGCAGAACAGCTGAGACTGATATAGAGGGCCTGGAAAGAAATGAGTCCTATGCTAGTGGAGAGTGGAAGCCCTAAAAGACAAGCCCTCTGCTAGTCTACACCTAAGATTGGGGAAGAAGCTAGGCCCACAGAACCTCAGAGGAAGAGAATGCCTAGAGGGGAAAGCTGAAACCTGGCAGAGAGCCTCCACTATCTTGCTTCAACATGAGGCAGCTGACTTTGGTGAGAAAGTATCTCTTATGGTAACTTGAGTTGGATTTTCCATGGCCTTGGCCTGGGGACTGTAAGCTTTTACCCAAATAAATACATTTTATAAAAGACAATGGATTTCTGCTACTTTGCATTGACACCCCTTTGATGGATGAACACAATTGTGAATGTTCAATTGAGGAGAAATGACTGCATAGAAGGCACTTAGCTCAGTGCCTGACCCATAACTTTACCAGGGAAAGTGACTTTTGACCTGTGTCCCTAAATGCATCAGAATTCAACCTTCGAAAATCAGTGAGGAAAGGGTCATCTAGGCATAAGGAATAATATTTGGAGAGGTATTTAAAATATAAGGTCTGTAAAAAAATTGCTGAGCCCTGCTTGATCAGGTGAATTGTAGATCAGAATTGTGGATCAGTCTATGTTAGAGAATCAACCTTGAGCATGTGCTATAGGGCAAGCACTTGCCAAGCCTGGGACAGGAAGGAAATCAATGTGACCGGGGGAAAGTGAGTGAGAAGAAAAATAGTAGAAGTGAGGTCAGGGAGTTAGGTTTGTTGGGAGTAGGGGAAGAGCCATATCTTGTAGGGCCAAGTAGACTCTTTATAGACATGGGCATTTCCTCTTAAATGAGAGACCTTGAGTCTTTGAGTGGAAAAGTAGCAGAGGTATTTATTTTAAATGATTTCTTCCTTCTAACTGCAGTAGCTTTTTACTGTCCCTGGAACATAGCAGGCAAGCTTCCCCTGGAACTTTCTTTAATATTATTCTTAAAGAATTTTACATGTGGTATTTTGAAGTTTGATTTTGCTTTATAATTTTGATATTTGCTCATCATGGGTTTTTTGCATTAATTATTGTTTTTAAAAATATTGCCTTTAAATATCATTTGTGTTCATGACTCATTTTTGTACCTCCTTAAATTTTGCACCCAAGTCAAATGCCTCATTTCCCTCACTGCAGTCCCAGCCTTGGAATTCAGCACATTGACCTTAGTTGTGGTTATCTCTAAAGAGTAATGATTCTGGACACATCAGAATTCTTTTTTAACAACCTGTTCACTTCCCAAACCACACCCACTACTTTAAGGGAAGACTGCCTTTGGGCTCTCTTCCTTGTTGTTCTGCCTCCCATTTATCCCTTTCCCTCCTCTGCAGCCATGGACTACCAGGAACAGACCTGTGTTTAAATAGTAGGGTTTATTAATCGCAGCTGAGGAGAAAACACACCATTGGGGAACTCTGGGGAATGCCAGTAAGAAGGTATTAGAAAATACTCTAGGATATGTGTTGCTTTAGTTGAATTGAGGGAAAGTTTAAGGAGGTGGGGCTTTGCTCTGATTGGATGTCAAAAAGAAGCATAATTCCAAGTATATATCTTAATAAATCTAAGGTAGATGGAGGGACATTAGACTGAGGCTGAAGCTATATTCAGTAAAGTAACAGCAGTCACTCATAAAAGTCAGAAAAGATGGATAGTTGGTCATATGGTTAGAACAATATTCATGTTTTATCTGTGTTCAGAAATAATTACAGAATGAACTTGTGTTTGTCTTGATCTATCCAAGTGATGGAATGGCTTTCTGGAATGTTGATGCTCTGAGAATTTGTTTTTGTTCAATAGGAGAAATGCAAGATCTTTTTGATAATACAAGTTAGCTCCCATATGACAGAGGCTACTTTTTCTTTTCTCATTTCTGACACAGCCTAACGATTATATAGCAGGGGAGGGAGAAATATTACTGTTATGTGCCCTGTGCCTAGTATCCTGTCAAGAAGGAAAATGGGTGGAGAGGCACAGGTAGAATGTAAAAAGGAGTCAAGTGCAGAGGTCTAGAGATTGCCGACATCAGAGGTGACAGGAAGAGGAAATCAAAGGCAAAGCAGTACTGTTTGAGTCCAGTGAACAAGGTTAAATTCCAGAGTCCTCAGATAATTAAAATGTTCACTGGATTTTGAAACAATCATCATGGAGAACCATCTGAGAAAGAAAGTAGAGGTAAAAACTTGATGGTAGAAAGTTGATAATCATAACTTTTCAAAATGTTTAATCCAATAGATGTAATCAAAGTTGAACATTTGATTCATGTCAGTTTTCCCAGTATGCACAGTAAAACTCCATTTACCTCCTATCTGTAGCCAGCATGATAACTCTTGATTAGTTCCTCAACCAGAAATCTGTCCCAGAACTCTCTTCCTGATCACACTTCCCTTCCTTGGGGAATCCTTCCTTAAGTCCTGAGAAAGGCAATGAAGCCCTGTTCCACCCGCACAGAGATCTTATTTGCAGTTCCTCAAGGTGAGAGGAAATGAGTATTATGTACCTGGTGTTTGTTAGAGTCTGTCCCCTCATGAGACTGGAAGTTATGTAAGGGTAGATACTGTGATTACATTTCCTTGGTCATGGTGCCTTAAAAGCCTAGCATAATCACTGACTCAGAATTGATGCACAACAAATATCTGTGGAAAAATTTCATTAAAAAAATGTTTCTGGATATCATTTGTAATTTGTTCTCTATTTAATAATGCTAAACTGTAGTACAATCATAGAAGAACAACTGCAACATTTTGATAATTAAAGAATGCACAATACTTAAGTGGCCTAATGGAGCATCTTCAATACCTATTCTTATCCTTGTATATCCCTGCCACCCACACACACCAGTCAGTCAAAACCAAATTTACACAGTTATATTGGCTGGTGATTTCCAAACTTGGCTTCATGTTCAAATCTTCTGGGAAGCTTTATCAAGTGCAGTTTTGTTGTACACCATCCAAATTAGATATATGGAGAGACCCAGAGTTTTAAGAGAAAGACCTTCTGAGGAGAAGAACTGGCAGCCAAGTAAAAAGCACAGGGTTTTTTACATTATCCAAATCTAATTTCAGTGTCACAGCTTTTACAAATTTCCTATTTCTGGCACCCAAATGGCTCCTTCTTCCAAGGGTCAGTCAGTACTTCTTATTCCAACTTATTCTGCAAGTCTTGGATCTGTGTTGGGTGGGTGATAGCAACCATATGTATGTGTATACGCAGAAGGTTGAGGTGAGGTACTTCCTCCCTGGGAGTGGGAGAGGAATCAACCTCAAGGAAGCCTGCTCCCTGAGCCTGGGTGCTGAGCAAAGGGGCCTTCCTAAGGCCTGATCTGTACTGTTCTGGGGAAATTAAACCCATAATCTAACTAAAACAGTAAACAATTCTCAGAGCATGCTCTTTTGGAAAATAAAGGAAACTTTATTGGTTTACTAGTTTACAGAGGTGCATACTGGGAATCAAGAAGTTAAGTGAAGCAGAACAATAGTCAATCCTAGGCCTGCTTAACTCAAGAATTCCAAGTCAAAACACTCTAGGATCCCTCTTTCCAAGCTGGTCTCTCTTGTCCTTATCACCTATAAGGGTTTTTAGTACCAGGTCCCAGGTTCTTGCCCCAAGTAATGTGACATTAACCCTCCTCTGTGATTGTAAAATTATCTCCCTCCCTCTCTGGTTCCACAAACATCCATAGTCCCTATAGAGACCCTATAGAGTCTATATAGAGGTCAGAGATATATCTCTGGTGTCTAAGAAGTGAAAATAAAAGACACATAGATATGATTGGGGTTCCTTGTTGTGTCTACTGAGCATGTGAGTCTTAGTTTGGGATCCCCATCTCTTAGATTCTGAGAGTGAAATTTGCATGCTACTGGTTTATTAGGCAGTGTGCAGCAGAATAACACCTGTTAGGAAGTGAGGGAAGCAGGATTGGGCAGAGGTAAAGTTGAACAAGATACATTTGCAGTAAAGGCCTCAGCAGATCCCATTGGGAGTTTTGGACCTGAATCATCCTTCTGAATTGTCCCAAGATAACACAAGGGGACCTTCATACCTATACATCAACTGTCCTTAGATGTGGCTGCACCTAGGAGAGGTGGAATTGGGTGAGGCAGTTCCCAATACTCCTGGCATCAAGAAAATGAGAGCTTTGGTCTGAAGGAGGATCTGGGCAGTGCACCCCAGCATCCATGACAGCTACCAACAGGTAATTTCCCATTTATTCTCCCTCAGAATAAGTAATATGTGGATGGGAGTAGATTATCAGGTCAAAGATCCACTCTTAAAAACCCACAACCTTTAGCAAACTGAAAACTATTGGTGTCATTTTTCCCAAGGTTGGAGGTACAAGGAGAATATGCTTCTATGAAACACTTGATGGAGGCTAGGGTCAGTTGGTATGGAGCCAAGTTAAGAATTTGGGGTTTTGACCTAAGAACAAAGGGAAGCAGCTGGCAGATTTTAAGCAAGGGAATTCCAGGAACAGAAGTGTGTTTCAAAAATACCTCTTGCTGCATTTTGGAAAAGAGATTGTTTGAATTGGATGTATGAAGTAGGATAAAGGGCAGCTGGCATCCTGGATTGTTAGGAAGCTCTAACATTTTGCTGTCCTGAACCAGGGCTGTCATAATGAGATTAGAATTGGATTTAAAGAAATTAGTAATTGATTGGACTTGGAGGGGAAGTGAAAGTACTGGGTGTTCCCAGTCAGGGAGATAGCAGCTATTGGGGGAGAGCAGGTTCAGTTTTGGACAGGTGGAGTTTTTGGTGCTATTCAGAGACTGAAGTTGAAATGTCTAGTTGGCAGTTGGATTTAGGGCTTTGAAATTTACTAAAAATCCTGACTTTAGACTCTTTTAAAAAAGCCAATCCATTTTATTGATACATATTAATAAAGCATACAATTCATCTAAAGTGTACAATCAATGGCATTTTGTATAATCATATATTTGTACATTCATCAATTCAAACATTATTACAACGTCGTCATTATTCCAATTATAATAAGAATAAAACACTAAAACAGAAAACAAATAAACAAAAATTCATCACCTCTCAATCTTTCTATGCTTCCCTGCCTTACATAGCTGCTATTTGGTTTCTGTCTCTCTAGTTTTTATGTGTTTATATATTGTATAGATGGAGTCAAACAATATGTAGTACCATGTATCTAGTTTCTTTCTCTTAGTACATTTCATTTTTTAAAAAAAAACCATTACTGGAAGATTATTAATATATTGCTATATACTACTTTCCATAGCTTGCTTTGGTTGTATTTTTGACTGATATTAACATCTTGTAACATTAGCATACATTTGTTCAGGTTCAAATAAAAAGTCTTATATATGCAATATTACCCATATTTATATTCCACATAAGGTTTCACTGTGCTATACAGTCCCATGTTTCATTTTATAGCTTTCCTTCTAGTAATATACATGACCTTAGACTTTTCCTTTAAACCACTGTCATATCCATGTAATAGCCCTGCTAGTTGCAAACACTAAGATGTGCTTTCATCTTTTCTATGCATTTCCAAATATTAACAAACAATATTTTTACCAGTTTTTCAGATTAACCCTCAACTTCCACTATTGTCTGAGAAAGTGCTTTGTATAATTTCTGTGTTTTTAATATTTATTGAGACCTGCGTTTTGACACAACATGTGATCTATCCTGTTAAAAGTTCTATGAACGCATGAGAAGAATGCATAACCCACTGATTTGGGATGCAACATTCTGTATATGTCAGATAGATCTAGCTCATTTATCATATTGTTCAAGTTCTGTTTCCTTGTAGATCTTCTGTCTAGTTGTTCTATTTAATGATGTGAGTGGTGTGTTGAAGTCTCCAACTATTATTGTAGAGATGTCTATTTCTCCCTTCTGTTTTGCCAGAGTTTGCTTCATGTATTTTGTGACACCCTGGTTAGGTGCATAGATATTTATGACTGTTCTTCCTCGTGGATTGTCCCTTTTATTACTATATAATGACCCTTTGTATCTCTTAAAACCCTCTTGCATTTGCAGTCTATTTTGTCCAATATTAGTATCGCTATCCCTGGTCTTTTTAAGTTACTTTTTCCATGGAGAATATTTATCCAAACTTTCACTTTCAGCTGATTTATATCCCTGTGTCTAAGGTAAGTCTCTTTTGTGCAGCATGTAGGCTCATGTGTTTTTGTTGTTGTTGTTGTTGTTGTTGTTTTAATTCATTCTGCCTGCCTTTATCTTTTGATTGGGGAGTTTGATCCATTTACATTCAACAACATTGCTGTAAATTCAGTATTTACTTCCATCATTTAATCTTTGGTTTTCATATGTTATATCTTAATTTTGTCTATCTTTTTACTCTTTTGTTTATCCTTTCTGCTAGTCTTGCCTTCTGCACTCTCCTCCAAGCCTCTTTCTCCTCTATCTTTTGGTTTCCAAGATTCCCATCATTTCTTCCTGAAATGGTGGATTATTTTTCTATGATCTCTTTGTATCTGTCCATTCCAGATTTTATGGGCCGTGAAATCATGTAATGGGGGAAGCGACTCAATGAGAGGGATCTGCCAGCCTTCTTTGAGTAGTTGAGTTTGATAGAGGAACAGAGCTGTGGATTTAACTGAAAATTAATTTGCAGTCAAATTTCATATGTAATATCATAAGGTTTCATCACCACCTCCTTTTTAAAATAGCTTTTTGAGGTGACACAATAACTACAAGGTTTTAAATTATAAAATTAGGTAAGTTTTTTTTTTAAATCTGTATATCTAAGAAATTATTAACCCAGTCAAGATGCTGAATATATCACTCACCCTGAAATGTTTACTTCTACCACATTGTGATCCTTCCGCAGCTCCTGTCCAATCCCCGAATCTGCAGACAACCACATACATGATTTCTGTCCTATAGGTTAGTTTGCATTTCTCAGCATTTTCAGTATATACTTTTTTTTTTCTGGAAGGCTAGGAAGATCTGGCTTCTCTCAACACAATTACTTTGAAATTCTTCTTTGTTTTTGTGTGATTCAATAATTCATTTTTACTTAATGCTGAATACTGTTCCATTATATAGATATACCTCAATTTGTTTATCTATTCCCCATTTGTTGGCTATTTGCATTGTTTTCAGTTCTGAACTATAACTTTTGTTGTTTTTTTATAATATATTTCTTTGAAGGAAAATTCAAATGAGAGCAATTCATAATACCATATTTCCCCCTGCATTTCTTACTGCAATACCTCCAGAAATATAAATCTACTCTTATCAAGTACTTGGTGTCAATAAAGTACAGTTTGTATAGGAAGGAGTTTATGCTTGATTGTCTTTAGTTTCATATAAGAATATTTTCTCACCCACAGAAACTAGCTGGTGACTGGGAATGTCGCTCTTTACTGATCATTTTGAAACCATATCTGTGCTTCTGTTTGGCTGGGCATCAGAAGCAAGAGGAGAAGCTGCAGAACGACCTCTGCTTGGCTGTGCATTCAGGCTTCTCTTGGAAGAGAATTCTGGGAAGAAGGGAAAAAAGCAGAAGCACATTTGAAACCTGTGCCTTCGTGGACATTGACTACCAGGAAGGAGCATGAGGACTGAGGAACTATCAAATTCTTATTTTCTTAGCTCCTGGAGAAACAGAAACAGGAATTTGTGAAGAGTGTGTTTTTAGATAGAATTCCTCACAGCACAATGGCGTTTGAACTATCCCTGGCTGACCTCCAAGCAAAGGCCGCTGCCTCATCTGCCTGGATTTCTTGATGGACCCAGTGGCCCTTAATTGCAGCCACAACTTCTATTGCTCCTGCATCACCCATTGCTGGGAAGATCTACGGGATACCTTTCTTTGTCCTGTGTCCAACCACCACTGCCTTGACAGGGACTTCAATAAGAACAGTCAATTATGCCACATGGCTAATATTGTGAAGCAACTTCTCACCATGAGGAAGAAGAAGAAACTGCAGGAAGAGAAACCCCTGTGTGATCATAGCCCAGTTCTGTGAGAAAGACCTGGAGCTATTGTTTCCTCAGTGTAGGGTCTCCTCTGACCACCAGGATCATCACCTGATGCTCATTGAGCAAACTGCAGCTGGCCACAGAAAGAGACTCAAAAGCTACATTGAGTCTCTAAAGAACCATGTTAAAAATGCTGAAAAAGGTTTAGAAATCCAAGTAAAAAAGTCATTTGAATTAAAGAGAAAGGTGACAAATCAGAGGGAGGAATTGTACTCTGATGTTGATCAACTGAAGAATTTGTTGGGAAAAGATCAGGATATAATTGTTTTGAAATTACAGACTGCAAAAAAGGATGCTGAAAGAAAACTAAGGGGAAACAAAGTAAAATTCTTAGAGCATATTTACACACTGAAAAATATACTGAATGAAATAGCAGAAAAGTGTGTGCAGTCAGACCTTGACTTACTTAAAGTTATTGAAAGAATCTACAGCAAGTATGGAAACCTAAACACTCCAGAAGTATTTTCATATGAATTAAAGAAAAAATGTATCAGTCCTCTTGAAGAACGTTTTAACCTACAGAAAATGATCAATATATTTAAGGTAAATTTGACACTAGATACTGAAACTGCTCATCCCAAACTTGTTATTTCAGAAGATAGAAAAATCACGACATTAGGAAAGGTGAAACCAGACTCACCTTACAACCTTGAGAACTTTACTTTTTTTCCATCTATCCTAGTTCTCAGGGCTTTGTTTGTGGCAGGCATTATTGGCAGTTAAAAGTAAGAGGCAAGGGGAATTGGACTGTAGGTGTCTGTAAAGACTCTTTCCCCAGAAATGGTATTATATTGCCATCGCCAAAAGGAGGATACAGGCAAATCGGGTATGGCACTTGAAAGATTGGTAGTCACTTTCTGCCAATATTGAGACAACATCCTATTAAGAAATGGCCAGTGTTACCAACGAAGCACACCCACAAAATTGCAGTGTACAAAATATATATTCATTTTACCCCTCCTTTTACAAATTCTTTTCAGAATTGTATTTGCTTTGCTATTTTCTCATATGTTATGAAACCATGTCCATATGTTACCTTAAAGCAAAATTGCATTACTTTGTGGTAAACTGCCATTGTTTTAGCAAGCACTTCTATTTTGGAGACTATCTGTGTATGATTACATTTCCTATAAATACCTTTAATGTTTGCTTTTCTCTATAATGTGAGGAAGGTGTGTGGTATAATGTCTGAAATTAAGATTCAGTACTAAGTGCTGTCTTGACATCTGGTCAAATCAGGAGGGCATCCAATGCCCTACTATTCTACTCCCGTGTGCTCTCATGGATAAAGTTTCCTGGCCAATCATTCTTCTTTATCACAGGGACCAGTCACAGTGCCTGCTTTTCTTGAGTGGGGGCACACAGGGCCTGCCAGCTGTGAAATTATTTTAACAAGGCAATCACATCCTCCATTCAGAAGCATAGGTCACTATAGCCACTGTTACTACATAGCCTGTACCCCACAGCCCCTACCTTTTCACTCTGTTCCTGATTGCAACCCCTCTTTGGCCTGTGTGATATACAGTGTCCTCCTTCCCCAGGTTGACAGCATCTTTGACTCATAAACTGCTGCCAATCTCTTCTGTCCAGTGTTAGGTGTTCTATGTTCAGTCACCCGAATTTAGCCCTTGGGCAGAAATCCTCCATTATCAATGGATGAAGAGGAGATGGATTTAAAAAGCGGCATCATGAGTAGGATGGCCCAACCACCACCAAGGACACCTAGTTTTCTTGTACTAACTACTCTTTTGCTATTTAACTTCATGCATAAGGTGGCATCAGCCACCTGGGACTTAACCACCAATGGCTGCACAGTGCACAATGGTAGCTTGTGTGCCAGGTTCTGTTCTCTCCCTCAGACACTGTCAACACTTCCGTCCCTAAATTATCATTCTCTTCCCAAGTGGAGACCATACCCTAGCCAGAACTGATGTCAGGGGCAGCCTGTGTCTGTTAGGTGCTCCCTGGGATTCCTGCTGCCCAGTCTCAGGCACAGAGTCTGTCATCAAGCTTGTAGAGGAACAAGAGGATGCTGGCCTGGCTGTAAGGCTAGGGATGGCAATAAAGCAGCATCTTAGACATTCAGGACCTAAGTCCTACTTGCCAGAGTTTGTGATAAAGCTCTCGAGGATAAAGATCCCAGTGGACTGCATGTAGCCTAGGGATTGGGGATTTAAGGAGTGATTACCCCAGAATCATTTGGGAAGGTGGCCAGGGTCAATTTTCTAAAGGTGTGAAAAAGACAGAGGCACAGGCCACCAACCAGGAATTTTAGCCATTCCTGGATACTGTGCATGCTTCCCTGGATACTGTGTAAAAGTAATTTTTCAGGCAGAGTGAGCAGCCTTGTAATAATGCTTTGTTCTTTCAAGATCTATTTCTCAAGAGGAAGTCAGATGATGTCCTGCCTTTCAGGATGTTTATATTGATTCTGATTAATTCAAAATAAAATGAAAGCCCACTAGAAAACCAGACATTATTTATCCCTATTTTTACAAAATACTCAAGCTTTACAGAAGGAGTCATAGGACTGTGTGCGTTAAGCAGCAGTTAGTAATCTTAGCCTGGCTTTGGATCATGTCTCTTCCCAGAGAAAAACCTGGTACGTGCCTGACTCCTTCAAGTTCAGGAATCCCTAAGGGAGAGTGTTGCAAAGGCTAGAACCACAGGATCCAAAACCCACAAGAGGGAATATATCTCACTTTCACACAGGTGGGATTAACCCTGCTTAAGGAGCAGGACTGTGGCCTCCAGCCAGCCCTGGGCTATGCATTACTCAGTCAAGGATTTTTTGTTTTATTTTTTATCTTTGGGGGTATATGTCTACACATGAGTTCTTAGAAATCCTTTCATGGGCAGGGTCCACATAACAATAGGCATCCTTGTGCCTCTATTATGTGAAAACAAAGTAAAATTCTCAGAACATAATTCCACACTAAAAAATCTATTGAGAGTTCTTGTGCCATTGTCTCGACTGCCACTTATGGTCATCACCCCATGGCACTGTCGTGGGGCTTCCTCGGGAGCTGGTGGAAGCCATGGCTGGGGGCCGGTTGCTGGTTGTGGGTGCAGGAGGCATCAGCTGAAGATCCTCAAGAACTTTGTGTTCACCAGCTACTCCCACACCGACTTGATTGAGCTGGATATTATTGATGTCAGCAGCCTCTATAGGCAGTTTTTGTTTCAAAAGCTGCATGTTGGAAGAGCAAAAGCACATGTTGCCAAAGAAAGTATACTGCAGTTTTATAAGAAATCTAATATCATAACCTACCATGACAGCATCATGAACCCTGACTATAATATGGAAGTTTTTCAACAGTTTATATTGCTTATGAAGGCTCTAGATAACAGAGCTGCCTGCAACCATGCAAATAGGATGTGTCTAGCTGCTGATGTCCCTCTTACTGAGAGTGAAACTGCTGGTTATCTTGGACAAGTCACTATTATTAAAAAGGTTATGACTGTGCTATGAATTCCATCCTAAACCACCCCAGAGATCTTTTCCTGGCTGTACTATTCATAACACACCTTCAAAAGCTATTCATTGTATTGTTTGGGCAAGGTATTTGTCCAACCAATTGTTTGGGGAAGAAAATGCTGATCAAGATTTATCTCTTGGTAGAACTGACCCTGAAGCTGCCTGGGAATCAAAGAGAGCTGAAGTCAGAACTAGAGTATCTAATGAAGGTGGTGACATTAAACATATTTCCACTAAGGAATGAGCTAAATCTATTTGTATGATCCAGTTAAACTTTTTACCAAGCTTCCTAAAGATGCTATCAGGTATCTGATAACAATGGACAAACTTTGGCAAAAAAGAAACCTCTAGTTCCATTGAACTGGGCTGAAGTGCAAAATCAAGGTGAAGAAACGAATGCATCAGATAAAAACAAACAAACAAACAAACAAATAAATGAATGAACAAACAAATACCTCCGAGTTTAGGTCTGAAAGACCAGTAGTTTCCAGATATAAAGAGCTATGCAACTTTTTTTTTTCAAAGATATTGAAAGTTTGAGAGTTCATTTAGCAGATAAAGGGGATGGAGCTGAATTCATATGGCACAAGGATGACCCATAGGCAAAGGATTTTGTCATCTCTGCTGCAAACTTCAGGATGCATATTTTCAGTATGAATATGAAGAGTAGAATTGATATAAAATCTATGGCAAGAAATCTTATTCCCGTGATTGCTGCTAATAGTGCAGTGATTATTTCGTTGATAGTATTGGAAGGATAGAAGATTCTATCAGGAAAAATAGACCAGTGTAGAACAATTTTTAAAATATAAACTGCCAAACCCAAGAAAGAAGTTTCTTGGGCCTTGTACCCTGGATCCTCCAAATCCCAATAGTTATGCATATGTCAGCAAGCCAGAGGTGACTGTACAGGTGAATGCCCACAAAGTGACTGTTCTCACATTGCAAGATAAGATAATGAAAGAAAAGTTTGCTATGACAGCTCCAGTTGTTCAAACTGAAGATGGGAAAGGAACAATGCTAATATCTTCAGAAGAGGGAGAGACAGAAGCTAATAACCATAAGAAGTTGCCAGAATTTAGAATTAGAAACAGCAGTTGGCTTCAAGCAGATAACTTTCTTCCAGACTGCACATTATTGATCAACATCCTTCATGGTGAAGGCCTAGGGAAAGATGATGAATTTGAAGTTGTTGGTGATGCCTCAGAAAAAGTGGGAAAATAAGCAGAAAGTGCTTCCAAAAGTATAACCAGTGTCAGTGATGACCTAGATTGGCCTCCCACATCCACAGCACAAGAACAAAATGATATACTTCTATCTTATAGAGATGAAGAAGGCCCTTCAAATAATGCTGGTATCAGTGAAGAAGAGAGATGACACAAGCATAAATTAGATGAGAAAGAGAATATTAGTGCAAAGAACAGAACAGCAGAAGCGCTTGATGAAGTGATAACATTAGATGAACAGAAATGCCTCTGACCAGAACCATCTGATTGTATTAGGTCCTCTGGTATCAACCAGATTAATTGTTATGTCCTTTGATCCAGAGGGAAAAAATATACAGCAGAGACTTGAAAATTATTCTTCTCCCTTTGAAAACATTCACTTTGCTAGAATTATTAGAAACATTGCAGTATGCTATATTGAAATTTAGGAATAGAGTTTTAATACACTTTGAACAAAGTGTGTGCATAGACAGTCATGAGGTTAAACAACACTTGTGTTTGCCTTTTAGTGTAAATGCCCTTAGATATAATTTAATAGTTTTAAAGTATTTTGGCCTAGTAAAGTTGATACCTGGTTAAAAATATTATGCTTTTATTTTTGGTTAGAATAAGAATCATTTTTAACTTACATTTAATAATTTTCATACTTTTAACACACTGAAACAGATTAAAAATGTTTCAGGTGCTATGCATAAATCCTGTTTCTAAATGTTAACTGGTATCTTATTGTAAAACAATGTCAATTTACTCAAGTTTTCAGCTTGTACTGCTTGATAAGTTTGTAAGAAGCTATTTTTGTGTATTTTTACAATTTCAGGCTATTTATATATGTGTGTATATATATATATTTTAAACAAATCAATTATATTTGTACATATTAATAAAGCATACAATTCATCCAAAGCATAAAATCAATGGTATTTAGTATAATCACATAGTTCTGCATTCATCACTTCAATCATTACTAGAGCAATTTAATTATTTCAATAATAATAGTAAACGAAATACAAATAAACAAGTAAACAAGAAAATTCTTCACCTCTCAATCTCTCTGTTTCCCCTGGCTCTACATTATTTATTTATTTATTCAGCAGTTTTTTGAGATATATTCACATACCATACTATCTATCCAAAGTGTATAATCAATGATTTTTAGTGTAATCACAATGTTGTACATTCATCACCGCAAAAGATTTTAAAACAATTTCATTACTCCAAAAAGAAAAACTCCACACTCCTTAGCATGCCTTCCCCAGCCCTACATAACCACTAATCTAATTTCCTATTTATAAATTGATTTAGATTTACATTTTATATAAATGGAATGATACAATGTGTTACACAATATATTTAGTTCATAGTAGCACAATCTTACAGTATTTGTTTTTTTGTGTTTGGCTTGCTTCACTCAACATAATATCCTCCAGTTTCATCCATATTGTCATATGCTTTACTACTTCATTTCTTCTTACAGCTGCATAATATTTCATTGTATGAATACACCACATTTTTTTAATCTGTTCATTAGTTGATGGACACCTGGGTTGTTTCCAGCTTTTGGCAATCATGAATAATGCTGCTATGAACATCGGTGTGCAGGTATCTGTTGGTGTCACTGCTTTCAGGTCTTCTGGGTATATACCCAGTAGTCGTTTGCTGAGTCATGTGGCTAATCTAAATGCAAATTCTTTTGGAACTGCCAAAATGCCTTCCACAGAGGCTGTACCATTCTACATTCCCACCAACAGTGAATAAGTGTTTCTACCTCTCCATATCCTCCCCATCACTGTAGTTCTCAGTCTTTTTAATAGTCACCATTCTGATAGGTGTGAAATGATATCTCACCATAGTTTTGATTTGCATTTCCCTAATAATTGGTTATGTTGAACATTTTTCATGTTTTTTTTTGCCATTTGTATTTCTTCTTTGGACAATGTCTATTCAAGTTTTTTCACCATTTTCTAATCATATTGTAACATCTCTTTATATATCATGGGTATTAGACCCTTATCAGATATGATTTCCAAATATTTTCTCCCATTGCATAGGCAGCCTTTTCAACATTTTGACAAAGTTCTGTGAGGTGAAAAAGTGTTTAATTTTGAGGAGGTCTCATTTATCTACTTTTTCCTTTTGTTGTGCATTATTTGGGTGTAAGGTCCAAGAAACCACATATATCACAAAGTCTTTAAGATGTTTACTTACATTTTTTTCTAGTGGTTTTATGGTCCTGGCCTTTATATTTAGATCTTTGATCCATTTTGAGTTGATTCTTGTATAGGAGGCAAGATAGGGGTCCTCTTTCATTCTTTAGGTTATAGATATCCAGTTCTCCCAACACCATTTGTTGAAGAGACTGTTTTTTTCCCATTAGCATCGTCTTGGTAGATTTGTCAAAAACCAGTTGGCCATAGAGGTGAGGGTTTATTTCTGGACACTCAATTCTATTCCACTGATTTGTGTGTTTATGCCAGTACCATGCTGTTTGACCACAGTAGCTTTGTAATATGTTTCAAGATCAGGCAGTGAAATTCCTTCCATGTCACTTTTCATGTCACTTTTCTTTTTTTAGAATGCTTTTAGCTATTTGGGTGCACTTTCCCTTCCAAATGAATTTGGTAATTGCCTTTTCTATTTCTGTATAGCAGGCTGTTGGAATGTTGATTAGTATTGCACCGAATCTATAAACCACTTTGGGTTGGATTGCCATCTTCACAATATTTAGTCTTTCAATACATGAAGACAGAATGTACTTCCATTTGTTTAAATTTTTATTGATTTCTTTTAGCATTGTTTTGTACATTTTCACATAGAGTTCCTATGTTTCTTTGGTTAAATTGATTCCTAGGTATTTGAGTCTTTCTGTTGTTATTGTAAAAGGAAATTTTCCCCTGATTTCCTCCTCAGATTGTTCAATACTAGTATATAAAAACATTTTTTGCGTGTTGTACTTATATCCTGCCACTTTGCTGAACTCATTTATTAGGTAAAGTAGCTTTGACGTAGACATTTCAGAATTTTCTAAACATAAGGTCATGTTATCTGCAAATATTGAGAGTTTTACTTTCTCATTTCCCATTTGGAAGCCTTTAATTTTTTTTTTTTTTTTTTTTTTTGTCTAGTGGCTCTAGCTAGAACTTCTAGTACAATGTTGAATAACAATAGTGACAGTGGATATCCTTGACTTTTTTCCAGCCTTAGAGGGAAAGTTTTAAACATTTCCCCAATGAATGTGATATTGGTTGTGGGCTTTTCATATATGCCTTTTATCATATTGGAGAATTTTCCTTCTATTCCTATCTTTCAAAGTGTTTTTTATCAAGAAGTTATGCTGGATTTTGTCAATTGTTTTTTCTGCATTGATTGAGATGATCACGTTTTTGTTTTTGTTTTTCTTCAATTTTTTTAAAGTGGTGTACTACATTGATTGATTTTCTTATCTGAACCAGCCTTGCATACCAGGAATAAATCCCTCGCTGTCGTGACATTTAAGTATTTTGATATACTGTTTGATTCAATTTGGAAGTATTTTGTTGAGAATTCTTGCATCTATGCTTATTAGAGAGATTGGTGTGTAATTTTCTTTGTTTGTAATGTCCTTTTTTTGCTTTACTTATATTTTATTTAGTTTTCAAAGAGCAGTTTTTCTTTATAAATTGATTTATATTTACAATTTATATAAATGGAATCATACAATATGTTACAAAACATATTTTGTTCATAGTAACATACTTTAAAAATACAATTGGGTGGATTAACAACAGGAAATATTGGCTCACTGTTTCAAAGGTGAAGATGCATGCTGCCACTTGGATTCATTAGGGTTCTGGCTAGCTGGAAATCCTTGTTTCCCTTGGCTTTCTCTTGGTACAAGTCTTCTCCTTTCTCATTCAGTTTCTGTTGACTTCCAGCTTCTTTGTCCTCCATGTGGCTTTCTCTTCATAAAGTGTCCTATAATAAGATTAAGGTTCAACCTCATTCACTTGGGCCACACTTTAACTGAAAATAACATCTTCAAAAGGTCATGTTTACAACGGATTCACAGGCACAAAAATGGATTAAGATTAAGAACATGCTTTTTTCTTGGATGCATAATTCCACCTACAACATATGCTAAGTGCACAATTCTTCAATTTTACTGGCAATGCCAGAATGTTTCCCAAAGTGCTTGAACCATTTCACATACTCCCTTCAGAGGACTCCATTGTTCCACATCCTTCACAATATTTAGGATCATTGAAAAAACAGCAAGGAATTACATTAAAATTTCTTTAATTTATAGATCAATTTTGGGGCAAATTGACAATTGTAAGATATTGAAGCTTCCAATTCCTTTAAGATGGTAAACCCCTACTTTTATTTGGATCATTTAAAAATTCTATCCCTAATATCTTATAATTTCTCCATTAAATATTTTATATATTTCCCTTCAGTGACTTCAAGAAAACTTTCAGGGGAATATATTTGTAAGCCAGACAGCAGGAAGATAGGTAGTGAGGTAAATGGAAAGTCTGACTTTGCCTAAATAAAAGAGGAAATTCAGATTAGACCATCTAATGCAGTTACCAAGCACACTCAAGAGTATAGCACTTATCTGAAACTCAGGAAACTGTTTGGAGTTTGAGGTATACATTTGGGTTTCTTGATAATACAGATGGGAATTGATAGGGTCAGCAGGAGAAAAACTATAAATATGCAAGAGAGGAGCAGCCAGGAGTGAAGTACTCTGATATTCACTAGTTAGGTCTAGTAGTATCTGGCAAAGAGGTGTGAAGGGAGTGGTCAGTAAATTAGAAAATAAACAGGAGAGAGTGTTGAGGCAGGCTAGAATATGAACCTAAGGAAGAAAAGTGAAAAATATAATAAATGTCCACAGAAATACCACCCAATAGAAAAAACAAGCGGCATCCTGCTAGACTCAATGCAGGCATGTTATCAGGAGGCAGCTTGTAACATTCACCCATCAGCTGTTCAAATGGCCCTGGCAGCTTGAGCATGCTGATGTGCACAAACAAGTTATGGTAATACAGCTCACAGCACCTACCGAGCAGAAAGAAGGAGAAAAACAGGAAATTTCCAAACCAACCACCTATGTTCATAAGCCCTTCATGCAGCAAACTCCAGCAGGACTCAAGAGCAATAGTCAAAAGCCAATCACAGTCAATACCAACCCCTAAAAATCAACTTACCCAATAAAGTTACCCCACATTGTCCTAAATACTTCAATCAGCATAAACCCTAAACTCCATGATAGCCAATAAAACCATAAACCCCTAGAAAAAGGGTTATGGTTCTCACCTTGTAGCAAGGCCTACACCCATGCCTCAGGTGTGTACTTATCTCTTTTATTATTTCTTAATAAATAATTTACTCCCTTCCCTGACCTATGGCTTGTCCTTAAATTCCTTTATGGGACATAGCCAAGAACCTGGACACCGACTTCCATAACAGTGTTATCCCTGTGGTTAAATGAAAAAGGAATTTTAAGAAAGCCAAATGGCTAAATGTGTCATATTCTATCTATGCTTTGTCCAGGAGGCACTGCTACTCATTCTTAGAGACTAAGCTTAAAGATCACTTCATGTGGGATGGTTCCACTGACATCTTAGTGTTTAAGTACTCTGTACTTTCCAGGCTCTCTGCTAGGTGATATACCATATCATCTCAGACAACTGAATCTTCACGGAGGCTATGAGAGGCTGAAATTGTTATTGCCATTTTAAAATTTAGAATATTACTTAGTATTTTAGTTTGCTAAACATCTTCTGAGGCAGCATACTAGAAATGAGTTGACTTTTACAATGGAGATTTAGTAACTTATGAATTACATACAGTTCAGAGGCCATGAAAGTGTCTAATATCAAGGCATCATCAGAGATACTTTCTTACCCAGCTGCAGCTATGGGAAATCAGGCACATGGTGAAATCACCAGCAGATGCATAGATGTGGGTAATCAGGCATATGGTAGCATCTCCTTGTTTCTCCCCTCTCCTCCAGGGCCTCCTTTCTCAGCCTCTGGGTTGCTCTCTCTCTCTGAAGCTTTTTTCTGTGTGTGCAACTTTTTAGTCTTCTATTTATAATGGACTTCAGTAAAAAGTTTAAGTTGTACCTTGGGTCACACAATCTAATCAAAAGCCTTTAACTGAGATAATTTAATCAAAAGATCTCACCTAATGTAGCCATATACACACAAGAATGGATTAACTTTAAGATCAGTATTTTCTTGGGTCCACAAAAGCTTCAAACTGCCATACTTAATTTGTTTAAAACCACAGAACAGACAGTTGATATAACCTATACTCTTAAACTTGAAGTTATATTTCCTCTTCTCTGTGTTCTGAGATGCTCTCTGACTTTTCTTATGCTCTATCAAAGCACATAAAGAATAGATGTTCATGACTATTTTTCTGATAATTTTACATTTGGGAATATATTACAGTATATTATCAAAAAAGGAAAATGATTGATATGACCATATTTAGTATATTTTATTGATGAGCAAAGAATAGATCAGAATAGAACAGAAAATAACAGGACCAAATAGGATGGGATAGGATACAACAGGATAGGATAGGATAGGATAGGATAGGATAGGATAGGATAGGATAG
>JAKSZT010034205.1:97518-112305 GCA_026826555.1 Tolypeutes matacus | reverse complement strand
AGGATAGGATAGGATAGGATAGGATAGGATAGGATAGGATAGGATAGGATAGGATAGGATAGGATAGGATAGGATAGGATAGGATAGGATAGGATAAGAGAATAGATTCTTAATAAAGAATGTAATAGAGTGAGTTTGAGTTGTAGTGGCAAATAGATCTATATACGGAGCTCAGCTGTACCCCTTACTCACTATGTACCTTGAAGAAGACAGACGACAAACTAAGAGAATAAACTCACTACACTTATAATATACTAGTATAAAATATTAATATTTAGAATATATAATCATATTTTTAGGAAGTACGAGGAGACAATGATGGGCAACGGCCATCCCAGGGAATAGAGAGGGCTTGCATCTGCAGGCAGGATCATCCCACCCACCATATCCATGGGATATAAGCCCTCTCTCACTTGGAGGTGGAGTGGACATCACCATCCCAGTCCCCTCAGGATTGGGGGAAGAACTATGGACTAGAGTGGACTTGATGGTATTCTGTTGTACACATATGGTGATTCTAGCAATGGAAGAAATTATAACAATGAGGTGGAGCCAGTGGCCACTTGACACTTTTGGAGCAGGGAGGTGATGTGCAGTTGAAATACAGGGATTCTTTGGGATTTGGAGGTTGCCATCCGTCCCTTCTTTTCAAATCTATACTCTGTGCTGGAGTTTGTAGGTGTATGTCCAGAGACTTGAATCTTTGGGCTGTCCATGTGCCAGCTGGGCCCAGAATCTCAGTGGAGGAGCAACTCTTATCTACAGCTCATTGAACTCACCCAGGACAACTGGCAGGGTGATGATGATGGACAACGGCCCACCTAGGGGATGGAGAGACTCTGCAGCTGCAGGAAGGATAATCCCATCCATCTTTCCCATGGGATATAAGTCCCCTCTCAATTTGAGGTAGAGTGGACATCACCATCCCAGACTCCTCAGGATGGGGGGAAGACCTGTGGACTAGAGTGGACTTACTGTTATTAAACTATAGACATATTGTGATTCAAGCAATGGAAGAAATTACAACATTGATGTCAGCCAGTGGCCACTGGAGGCTCTGAGGGCAGGGAGAGGGAAAAAGCAGTTGTAATACAGGTGCTTTTTCAGGACTTGGAAATTGTCTTGAGTGAAGTTGCAATGATAGATATAGGCCTTTTTATACCATCATATAACATGCAGAACTGTGTGGGAGAGAGTGTGGTCTACAATGTGAACTATGGCCCATGCTTAATGGAAAAGCTCCAGGATGTGTTTATCAATTGCAATTAATGTGTCACACTAATGAAGGATGTTTATGTGGGAGTTTGTAGGAGGTGTGGTAGGTGGGGTGTATGGTAATCCCTATATTTTTTGTGTAACATTTATGAAATCTAAGTATCTTTTAAAATTTTTTTAAAAATTAAAAATAAATTTTAATTATGAAATAAAAATAATTTGAATGGCAGAAGTATTTTTGCAATTATTTCCTGCAAAAGTTATGTTAAATAGCCATGATAAATAATATATTATAATGAGATGGAGATACAGAATGACAAAATATGCCTGTCTCCCAGATATTACAAGACCAAACACTATAAAATTTTGGCAATTTCTTATAAAGCTATAATTACTTCAAAATAAATTATAAAAAACACCACCAATGCCAAAAATAGCACAATTCTTGAAATCGTATCATAGCAAAATTCATAATAATACACTATTCTAAATACCATTCATGGAAATTGGGAAGAGGACTGAACTGTTGAGCACAAAGAAAACAGAAAGTGATTTTGGAAATTCCAAGCCTCTGGAAATAAAGCCCCCAGATGATAGTGCCCCATTTGAGGACATAACTAAACTTGGAACTTGTAAATCAGGATTGAAGATGCAGTTATCTAGGAAAAACTTGTGGCTTGGACCACAGATTCTGTGGTCCCAGCTTATTCCAATCAGAGCTGTAGGCTGGAATAAGGCTTCTCTCTCTCCCTGGGGCTTGTTTCGTTCTGGGTTCAGCTGCAGCTATAGGCTGCCAGGCTTATCTCTCTTCCTAGGGCCTCTTTCTATGGAGCTGTCTCTATTCTTCTGTGTTCTTCTCCTGTGTGTCTACTTACCTGTGAGAGTCTGTTTTATCAGCCTAAGGGCCTGGGACTCAACACTGAGGCACACTTTAATGACGTGGTTGAGTCAAAGTCCCAATCTTAACATAATTTAATCAGACATATCAGCTGAATCTAATAAAATCAAAGGATATCACAACCAGAGAAACAGACCAGTTTAGAAACATATTCAATCTCTTTTGGAATTCATAAATAACATCAAACTGCCAGAAGAACTATTATCCAAAATATAAAATGAAACGCCTCCCCAATCATAGTCCAGAATGATTCCAATCTGTCAGGATTTTATTGTATCCATAGCAATACAAGTATAAGACCAGAGATAGATTTCATTAGCATCCATCTTTTGGGAATGTGGATGTAATAGCATTTCTGGAAAAACAGTCTTTACAGACATTTACAGCACCTTCACCTTTTCTTCTTACTTCTCCCTGACAATAATGCCTGCCACAAGCAAATCGCTGAAATAAAGTACAGCTGGAATAAAAGAATAAAATTCCCAAAGTTGATATAAAGAAAGTTAGTTTTTGTTTTTTCAAATGTCTTACCTTTTCTTTCTTCTGAGATAATAATATTGTGTTGGATAGTTTTAATATCTAGTATCATAATTACCTTAAATAAGTTCATTCTTTTTCTCTAGGTTAAAATATCATTCAGTAGTGATGATACATTTTTTCTTTATTTCTTTATTTCACATGAAACAGCTGCTGGGATATTTAGGCTTTCATGCATGTTGTAGATACATTTAATACCTGTCAGTACCTCCAGTACTGGCTGCTCACACTTTTCTGCTATTTCACTAAAAAGCTTTTTTAGTGTGGAACTATGCCCTTGAGAATTTTACTTTGTTTTTCCCTGATTTATTTTTCAGAATACTTCTCTTCAATCTATAATTTCAAAAGATTCGTATCCTTCTCTTTTCTTCCCCCCAAATTCTTAGGTTGTTCAAAATGAGAGTATAATAACTCCTTCTGGTTATTCACATTAATTCTCAATTCAAATGATTTTTATAATTGGGTGTCTAACTCCTTCCAAAATCTTCATCTGCTTCTATAGGATCTCCATGAGGGTTTTTTTTTAGCAATTTCCTGCTATTAATGTCCTCTTGCTGAATGGGCATCTGGGGTAATCCCAATTGTCAGGATTTCCTGTGATGGAGACACAACATCTCCAGGTCCCAGTCACAGAACAGCATTTCCTCTACCTCCTCTTGGTGGAATGTTGCTTCACAATATCAGTTATGTGACATAATTGACTGTTAACCTTGAAGTTCCTGTCAAGGCAGTTTTGGAGGTACATGGAATGGGGGAAGATGTCTTGTAGATCTGCCCAGTATTAGGTGGATGCAGGAAGTGGATGCTATAGAAGTAGTGTCAAGGGTCACTGGGTTTCTTAAATAATCTAAAGAAATACAGTACACAGTCAATCAGAAAATTCCCTGGCATTGTCTCCTCTTGCCTCTGTAACCCAGGCAAATTGAAGCTCATTTATGGAGTTCTCTTGGTCAGAAAGACCCTAATCCAAGTCACTATGTATTTCCTGGGGGCAAGAAGATATTCGGACCTGAAATTGAAGTTTAATCAAGCATAAACCCTGTCTCTTACTTTATAAACCATATGTTAGGGTAAACAAAAGTTTTGAGGAAAAATTTCCCTTCATAAATGTACTATCATTTATGAATGGTAAATGCCATTAGGAAATGTAGAATTGTGTATTGAACTTTTTGTGTGTGGATTTGGTTTAAATAAATAGTTGTAAAAACAAACAAGAAAAAATGTAATAGTCTTAAATATAAAATAAACCAAATGGTCAACAAATTGATGAATGGATAAATAAATTGTGGTATATCCTTATAATGAAATCATATTCAGCATTATAAAGTAATTAAATATTGGTTAAGACAACATGAAAGAATCTCAAAATAATTATGCTGAATAAAGGAAGCCATACCATCATCATTTCAAAAATATAAGATTTTTACATTTGTATAGAATTCTAGAACATGTAAACTAATCTATAACATCAGAAAGTTCCTTTCTGGCTTCCAGGGAACTGGGAAGTTCGTGAAGTCTGGAGGGAAGCACTGACTACAAAGAGGCACTAACAAACACTTGGGAGTGGTGGATTTCTTAATTATCTTGATTGAGGTGATGGTTTCAGTAATGTATACTTTTATCAGAAATTACCAAAATTTTTAAAAATTTAATTTTGAGCACGTTTAACTCAAAAGGTTGTTTGTTTTTTGAAAAGGGTAACAAACCTTTCCTATTGCGCATGCTTCTTTGTCATTCAGTTAACTTTTAGTTAACTTCCTACCTCTGTCCCTCTAGAAACTTCGTAAAGCAGCATGTCACCTCTGTTGATAGGCAACATTCACATGGCAAATATGAACAGTTTGGAAAATCACATCTAGGCTTGGAGGAATTAAAAGATGCTATACATACTTATAACATTGACCTTTGTTAAATTTTACACTCTTGTATTTGGTTCTAGCAATGGAAGAAATTATATCATTGACGTAGACAGGTCCTTTGAATGTACGATGGAAGCTATACCCTTGGAGTTGTTACCAGGTATATAGGCTCCTGCGGTGAGTGAAGCTTTTACCAGGGCAATTAACATACTTGCCCAGTGTGGATTGCATCTGCTTGTGCATCTTCTCCTTTGATGTTCAAAATTACTTTGCAATATAGGCATTATCTTCATGTTTATTGTGAGACTTTGGCTTAGGATACACCACTGGTAATTAGGCATATCTAAGTACTTTTTTTTTTTAATTTATTTTTATTGTGGGTTAAAAATCAAAATTCTCACAATACATACAAACATTTGCAAAATGATATATAAATATATATGCATATATGTGTATTTGCTTACAAAAATGTTATTTATATATATATATACATATATTTTAAGAGGTGCTTAGATTACCCAAAATATTACACGGAACCCACTGGGATTCCCATGTTGCCCATGAACAGTAACCTGTTGACCATTGCTTTGGAAGAAAATAACTTTTATTTTACTGACAGTAAACAAATTTTGCTCAGATGGAGAAACTTTATCTTCCAAGACTGCTCCCAATAAAATCTTCCTTGATAAAATAATGCAGATCAGGCAGTGCATCTGTTCCTAAGCATGAAAAAAAATGGGAGAGACCCAAAGAGAATAGTGTGTTCACAATTCATATTTCCACTTGTAATTTTTAAGGTACTTATGAAACAGATAAATGTATAAGTATAAAACACATGTAAATATATACAAAATGTATTTATTAGAGCTACAATGCTACACTTTTACACACTCAAATATGGCAACTCTAAAAAACACTTTACACAGTTAATCCCAACATGATCTGTTAGTCCCCATGAGACATATTAAAACAGTATGAGCAGAAATAACTATTTGTGTTTGTTGTAGAAACATTTCTCAAAGACTTTTTGTGTTAGATTCAGGCAGAGTTGGACATAATCTAACTACTCTCCAGAAATTACAGGAAGAAATTGAAGCAATGAGACTGTCAACAGCCATCTCATCGTTGATAATTTCTCACTGGACAGATTGTAAGAGGTCCAGAATAACATCGATACAGAAGTAAAGCTTGAGTATTTCAGAAAATTTATCACTGCAAATGTGGATATGAGACCTGTCATGCAAACTGTAAAATGAGTTCTCACTCAACTCATAGTCCAGGAAAATGCCAGTTCCTCGGAACTTTTCCCTTAACAGAAGAGGGACAGGAGCACTGCCTTCTGCAATGTAGTCTCAATTCCACAGCTGGATTGTCCAGGATCTGTTCTGTGCTGAGGAAGTTTGCTTCTCCTTACTGGAAAGGGAGTCTTTACAAATCCCCACAGTCCATTCATGCTTGTCATCCACTTGGACCTCCCAATAATGTCTGCCAGAAGTGAAGTTTTCAGAACCCAGGACAACTGGAACTATAGTAAATTTCTTTGGAGTAAGATGAAGGCTTTACTTTTTCTTCACAGATGTCACAGACTTTTTATCCCCCAAGACAAGTAGATTTGGTGTACTTTTTGGGGATCTAGAGTAACATCTTTTGTAAATTTCTGTATAATTTTCTGTGGAGCTGAATATTGTGGAGGAAAACCGCATCCTTCTTTCCTAAAATAGAAAGAATAGAGATCTGGGCTTTTCAGGCTTTCACACCTGTCATGGATACTCTTGATATCTGTCAGCAATTTCACTTCTGACTTCACACTCTTCTCTGATCATTATTAGTAATCTTCTGAGTGTGGATATGTAGTCTGAAAATTCTGCTATGTTTGAACTGAGTTTCTGTTGAGTAGCTTTCTCTTCAAAAGCTAACATTGACAGAATTGCCTCTTGTTCAATTCTCAAAGCTGGTTCAGGTTTTTAAATTCAGAGGATAATTTCTGCCTCTGTGTTTCCATCTTCTCTCTCAGTTGTAATTATTTTCTGTCTTGGGTGGCTATATTTGTAGCTCTGCCTCTTGCTTCTTCAGGGGCTCGATGTAACTGCTAAGCCTTCTCCTGTGGTGAGAGTCATCTTTATTTATTGTCATTACATGATGACCCTAGTGGTCAGTGGACTGAGCACACAGGAGACACAGCACCTCTAGAGACTCCTCACAAAAAAGGGTCAGGACCTGAAATGAGTTTCTTTCTTCCTCTTCCTCTTGCTCCCATTGATGTGGAGGAGCTTGGCAATTTCACTCATCTTTCCAGGCTGGATGTTGTTCCTGAAGTGCCACTCTCAGCATTTGGTGGTGACAGACAGGACAAGGGAACCTGTCCTGTAGATCTTCCCAGGAATTCTGGATGCAGGAATGACAAAAGTTGTGTCAACATTCGATGGTGACAGGGTCCTTCAGGAAATTCAGGCATGTGGGGCTGTAGGCTTCTGCCCAGATTCCACAAGTGCCATTGGGCTGTGAATGAAGGACTTGACTGAGGAGGGTTTTCATCAAGAAGGTTCGGCTCTGCAGGCTCTCTCCACTGAGAAGAGTTTAAGGGCAACTGTTCCTCTGTTGTTGAGTTAAGCCCCAAGGGAAGCTCAGCTCACAAAGTGCAGCTAATCACAGACTAGGTGGGCAACTATTCTTCCAGATCTTGACAGCCCAGAGCATAGGAATCTTAGTTAATCAATTCTCTTGGTCAGAAAATAGCCATGACTCCAAGGTGTCTCTTGTTCCTAGGGATGAGAAAATATTTATGAAATTAAACAATGCAAATATTTGTTTTTGTGGCTCTGCTCACTGTCTGATTAGAGGGCACCACTGATTCTTCTCTGTACCCCACCAATCTACTTACATGCAAGTCCACCACTCTGGAGCTGCACAGGACAGAAGAAGGAATACAGAGTTTGACACTAGTTCACATGTGCCTAAGTCTGATTCCAGCCTCTGTCAACTTCTATCTGGGGAGCCTGGGAAAGTTACCTAGCATTGCCATCTTTAAGAGACTTAGGTAAAGAGGATAAAAATCCCAATTTCAAACATTTCAATCTTTTGAACAGAAAACTGGGAAAAGCATCTGGCACATTTTTACTTAAACAACAACAGACTTTCTGACAACCCTGAAATCATAATATACAACAGCTTTCTAGTTTATCATCTTAGCTTCTCTACTGATAGCTATATCAAACTATGTACATACCTAGTTGGTATGGGAGTTGGACTACATTATCCTGAGGACTCTGCCAACTTGACACAGGCACATATGCACACAGGACTCTTGAAGTCACTGGTGAACAATCAAGTAGGAGGATAAGTTTGGACAAGATCCAGGGAAGAGGAGGAAGGTTCAGTGGGAGAGTTTTCCCTTCAAAGCAATGACTGACTTTGAAATGGAGGCTGTATGGAGCTCTCAGCCAACACTCATGCTGCTGGAATATAACTTAGCACATAGGTCACCTCGCAGTTGATGGGTTCTGGTAAAACCTCCTCTCAGGAGGGCCCAATAATGAAGAAGAAATAAGACAGCCCTTAAGAGATCTGATTGCTATAATCATCTCAATCCCAGATTGGATTAAGGGAATTTGTGTATGATTGCTAGAGGCCCTAGATGGAAATTAAAAATGTTGTAATTTAAAAAGAATTGGTGAGCATGTGATGTTACTGAACTGATCTTTCAAAGCTGCTGAGAATTTAAGTTGGTGGTAACTCTTTAGAAAGCTTTTTTGCATTATCAAACAACTTTGAACATGCTCTTATCCTATGACCCAATTTTTCTGCTCTGTTTTAAAACCATGAGAAATATGAACATATATGTGCACCAAAAGATGTACAAAGATGTTCACAGCAACATATTTATAAGAGGCCTAACCTGAAAATAAACTCAATGTACTGCAACAATAGAATTTATCAATAAATTGTGGTATTTTACACAATAGAATATATCCTCAAATAAAAGGCACTAAGTACTCTATGCTTTACATAGTTGAATCTTACAAATATGTTGTGTGAAAAAGGGCAGCCACAGGAAACAGATGAGGCTCAGGCAGTTGAGAACCTGCCTCCCATGTGGGAGTTCCCAGGTTGAGTTCCCAGCGCCTCCTAAAGAAGACAAACAAATAATGGGCAGATCACAAGCAGACAACAAATAAGAAAATGAGCAGGCAATGAGCAAAAATAATAACAACAATGAGCAGACAATGAACAAAAATAATGTGCAAAACAATGAGCAAAACAATGGACAAACAATAAGCAAAAACAAAAACAAGCAGGTTGCAGATGTGGCTCAAGCAATTGAGCACCTGCCTCCCACATGGGAGGTCCCAGATTCAGTTACTCATGCCTCCTAAAGAAAAAACAAACAGAAAACAAGCAGACAATGGGGGAGCCAATGTGGCTTAGTGGTTGAGCTCAGGCTTCTCACTTACAAGATCCTGGGTTCAATCCCCGGCCACGGTATTAAAAAAACAAACAAACATACAACAAGCAGGCAATGAGCAAAAAACAACAAGCAGACAATGAGCAGGCAATGGCAAAACAAAACAAAACAAAACAAAAAAAAAAACAATGAGCAGACAATGAGCACAAACAATGAGAAAAAACTATGAGTAAAAACAACGAGCAAACAGACAAGATAATCATCTGGCTGGGGTGGGGCCAGGGGGAGAAAAAAAGGGAAAAAAATTCAACCACCAAATAATATAGACTATTTGATTTGATTAAATAGCCAAGAAAAGAGGTAAAACTATTTCACATTTTAAATTCATCAAATATGTGTTTATATTTTGAGAGGAGAGTGTACAGTGAGTGGTTGGGAAGAGTATGAGAAGGGCTTCTGTGTGTTGGAAATAATCTATTTCTTAATCTGGTTATTGGATGTAGGGTACAACCTAGTACAATTTTCTGTATACACGTGTATTAAAAATAAAAATAATAATAAATACCAAAAATGAGAAGAGATTATAGAAGAATATTTTTTAACATATTTGGCTGAGAAAGCCCTTTCTAAAATGGCCCAAAAACCCAAAAACAAGTATTGTTTATGACAAAAATATAGTGCCCAGAAACCTAGATATTCAAACCAAGCATAATGAACACCTTATGCACAAATTTATAAATTTGATAAATCATAGAAACAAAGAGCCACTTATCAAGAAAATGTAGATCTTTATAATAATCCAGTAACTTCAGAGTGAAAACAAAGAGATTATCTCTGTCCCTCTTCTGACTGGAAAATTTTGAAGTTTGCCAACACAGGGCAGTGGAGACAGGCAGTCTATGTCCCCAGAAATGGTGGAAGCCCCATGGGTGGTGAGAGTTGGGACTAAGTCAGGCTGTCTGAGCTGAAATCCTGGTCCCTCCATTCATGGAAGTGTAAACTTTGGCTAGTCAAATAGGATTTTGGAGGGTAAACTGTACTCAGCATCAGGCCGGGTACCTAGAACGTACTCACTGGATAGTAACTAATAATCCCCCTCACTTTGCACATTGAGGACACTATAGACAAAGGGTACACATTGTGTAGTCACCTCTGCCATCTACCAAAAGATTCCTGGATGCCTGCTTGTGCCCCCGACTGCCAAGTCCAGCATCACTCATGCCTCCTACAATCCACTGTCCCCTCACAACACTCTCCTATTTAAAACAGTTCTAAGATTTCTGTACTCATGAAGACCAGTCCCTGCTTGCAGCACCTGCTTCTCCCAGCACCAAGCTCTGTGAAGCAATCTCTGTCCTTCTTTCTTAGGCATGTTGAGCTCCCTCCGCAGCAACTTTGTCCAGACAGACTTCGTGGTTATCTCTTGTGTTGCCCTCAGCCCATCTGTCATTTCCCCCAGGCCATGCTTCCCCAGATCTCTTCCACTGGCCCAGTGCCCTAAGTCAATGTCACAGTACAGTGAAGATGACATCCTGCACTCCTTAGTAAGCTTGTGACTGCCCCAAATACACACATTTGGATGTCTGCATTCCCTACTAATCTGTTAACCTCTATGATGGAAGGACTGTGCTCTCCCTGACCCCTACCATGATGGTATCTCCAAGCAGCTCCTCAGTCCCTGGCCCAACAGCTGTGAAGTACAAAAAAGTTAGACAAGTTCCTGCATCCTTCAACTGGTTAGATTAAGGAATAACAAGTCCTTAAAGAGCTAGAATAGCAGGCATATCCGGATGCATAGCTCTTAAGCCTCTATTCCCCACTCCTCTATACAAAGCCATCTCATTGAGACATCCTGGAAGGAGTTCCACACCGAGTTTCAGGCCAGCCACCTCTTGGCACTTTCTTAGACACAGATACTAGTCACCCTTATCTCACTCCTCAGAACTGGGTGGGACCTGGGAATCTGTATATTTAGCACATAATTTGGATAATTCTGTAAAAGGCTCTTTGAGAAACCGGGAACCATTATAAAGAGCATATTCTTTGAAAGACGCCAAACCATAGTTTGGATTCCCTTGCAAAGTGGGATTACAGTCCTTGCACATAGTAAGCATGAAGGAAGCCAAGGGCTATTACCACTTCAGCTCTTGGTTAGTAGGGAAGGGAATCTCATTGATTAAATCAGGTCAAATGGGCCATTCTTTGTAATCCTCACTTGGCCCTCAACAACCTTAATTCATCATTCTGATGAGGAAACAGATGAACTGAACAGCTAAGTGTGGGATATTCTTATTCTACCCAAGAAATGTTTAACTCTGGAGCCCACGAGTTTAACCCTTTAATCACAGAATATAGTTTTCAGCACTGTATAGAATGAGGGATGGCCGACCTTCCTTTGTTACAGAGGTCTGGGTTGAGTCCACCCTTTGATCCTTGCACCCTCACACAAGCTATCTCCTTTTCCACTGACTGAAGAATTCCCCCTCTCCTGGCCTCATAGAGTGGTTGTCTGTAGAGACATAGAAGGCAGGCCACCTCTGGTCCTGCCTGACACCAAGAAGAGAAGTTTTGAAGAGTCAAAAATAAGAAGAAAGTTACAGCTGCTGATTGTTCAGGTTCCCGGTCACATTGTCTCCATGAAGTGAAGGATCTGGGGAAAAGGAACCCTTGGGGAGAAAGAGCACCTAGGAGACTCCAGAAGGAAGCCAGAGGCACCAGGGGCCAGGAAACAACATTCCCAGTGTAGTGGTCCTTCAGTTTCTGTGGACTCTTTTCTGTGAGTTTTTGATATGTACGGAAAAAAACCCCAAAACATTCAATTTCTCTCTTAATACAGGATTCTTTCCTGATGAATGGGACATAGTCATTCCCTGTTTTCTTGTATGGGACTTCATGTAGATGTAATTATACTGTAGGTTAGTGGGAAAAATGTTTCCTTTGATTATACCTTCTAAATCATTGGTTATTAAGCTTTTGCCTGTACCAGAATCACCTGGTGAATTTTTTAAAACACATACTGATTTCTGCCTAAACCCCCAACCCCAACCCCATCTTGTTTCTGATTTAGTAGTTTCAGGAAGGCACCCAAGAAATGGAATTTTAAATTAATTCTTATGTTTTCCTTATGTTGATGTACTTGAGATCACAGGTTGAGAAATTGGAAGTTTTATCTTTATTGCATCTTCTTCACACCTTCATTTCCCATACCCTTGAAACTGTTGCTTAATAGTTTCACCCACAATCTAGATTTTCAAGTCCACAAAAGAGTTTTAGTGCCTATTTTACTGACTTTTCTTCAACTGTTTAGATTTGGAAGCCAGTTTCAAATGAGGCTCTGCTCATCTTAGGAGCAGAGGCATTGACTGCCTTTTTGTTCTATTCTGTGTTATAGGGTATTGTGATGGTTAGGCTAATGTGTCAACTCAGCCAGGTAATTGTGTCCAGGTGTTTGGTCAAGGAAGCACTGAGCTAATTGTAATACAAGAGCATTTATGGACTTTGGTCACCAGTGAGTTCACTGTGTACATGGCTGATTACTTCTGCATCAATCAGGGAGATTGCATCAGCAATGGACAACACTTTTATTCAATCAGTTGAATGCCTCAAAAGGGGAAATGATTTCAACATTCAGAGAGTATTTTCCAGCTCGTCTTTGGACAGCCAATTTCTCCAAGAAGCTGACCAAGGACTTTTCATTGGACTTTCTTCAGAGCTCCTGGTTTGCAGCCTGCCTGTGGAACCTGGACTTGTGCATCCCCACAGTCACATGAAAGACTCCTATAAAATCTCATATTATTGACAGAAGTTTCCTGTTGATTCTGTTTCCTGAGAGAACCCTAACTAATACAAGTGTGTATATATATATATATATGACACTGCTTTGGAAGATAAACAGAGATACTCTCCCACCTTGGCAGAGGGCAGGTATGTTAGTTATCCAGTATAATAAAATAATTCTTCTCTCTAGGGCAAAATTTGGGTAAGTTTCCTTGCAGCCCATTAGAAAAGGTCATATATCCTAAGCTTCCTATGCAACTGTAATGCAAACCCACTGTATGCACAGAATCCATCTAGGCCCACATAATGGGGAACAGATGCTAATACACAGCTTATGTTGACTGCTTGTCCATGAGTCATAAAGTGCTTTTTCTCTGACCCAAGATTACCATGTCTTCTTACAGCATCCATGAAATAGTGGCAGCTTCTCTCCTTAGCTAACAACAAGGTAAAATCTCAGACTCTCGTGATTCTTAACAAGTATACTTTAAATATTCATAACAAAAATTTAAAAGGGTTTAGTGCCCCAGGTATTGATATTTAAATACCTTTCACCAGTGAAAGGAGCCAGGATTTCTTGGAGAAATGGTTGATTCTAGCTCTGGTGAATAAAAAACAAAATGAGACTGAAACCTCTTATGCCAGACAGCAAGAATGTGCTCAAAGGCTCATAAGGACTTATAATAAGGACACAGAAGTCAGCTTAAAGGGGCTCAACTGGCCCCATTTGGAACACTTTGGGCCTCTAAACATAGAATAATGGATTACAACACATTGAATAAAAAAGAATCCATGAATTCAAAGGGTTTCTATCAGAGGTAGAGAGGGGCATCAGGAGAATAGTTTTCTTCTTCAGAGAAGAATGCTAGCATTTAAATGTAGCAGTGAAAAATTAGAAAACAGCCACTTGCTCCTCTCAAGATGATCACTGATTTGAGCAATAATCATCATTGGATTTTAAAGACTTGGGGAAATGGTGTCAGGAAACGAGATATTCACATCACAATTAATTTTCTCTCTCTCTCTCTCTCTCTCTCTCTCTCTCTCTCTCTCTCTCTCTCTCAGAAGGTACTTGGGATTGAACCTGGGACCTTGTACATAGGAAGCAGGTACTCAACCAACTGAGATATACCCCTTCCCCACAACTAATTTTAGCTCTGAAGAGGAAGTGTACTTTAATAATGAAAACATATTCCAGACAATACTTAAACCAAGTACAAGCTTAAACCAAGTACAATACTTAAACCAAGCTGACATTTTGTGTCCCTAAGTGATCCAAAGAGAAAAACATGACTGTCTATGTATTATTCTAGCCAGAAATGTTTAGCTTGAATCTAATCATGAGGAAACGATTGAGCAAATCTAGAATGTGGTACATTAAGTGAGAACTCAATGGTTGAGTGCATGACCAAGTGAATGAGCTGTCAAGGAAGTGACTCAATATATTAAGAAGATCAGGCAAAGATTAGGCAGCAGCTGTTATCATTTAGGTGGTATCTGAGGAAAAAAAAGTTGCTTTTAAGATCACATAGGAAGTCTCACACATCACTATTTTGAAAATTATACACACTGATTTCCAAATCCAAAAATTTTAAACACTTTCTCTATCAAGTTCTTCTTCACATCCCTGGCCATGCCTTGCTAAGGCTACTGCCCTTACTCTGACTCTACAAAGGCCACAGGAAATGAAATTCTTACAAATTTTTTAAGTTGGGCTGAGTACAGGTTTTGGTTTTAAGAATGAACTGAGAAGATGTGGTGAACTGTGTCTTCAGACATGGAAGGAGAAGACACCTGGGATGTGGTGGCTGGTCTCAACAGCATTGTCCACTCCATAAAGACATAGGGACCACTCTTCACCCCATGCACAGCCAAGGCTCCACCAGAGCTTCTGCAGGTGAGTGGGTTGTGGGCCTCAGGTGAGCAGGGACTCAGGAGGGGCCAGAACCTCAGACAGACCAGAGCTGAAACAAACATACCTGCTTGGCTTAGCTGGTCCTAGTGTGATCAGGCATCAGTGCCTCACCCCAGCCCCTGGGTATAGAGAAGGGGTTTGTGGAATCACCTGGGAACCTGGAAAAGCAGACATCAGACTGCCA
>JAKSZT010034205.1:37794-97508 GCA_026826555.1 Tolypeutes matacus | reverse complement strand
GGACTTCCTCGGGCAGTGATAGGTAAAGAAATGGGAGAAAAGACCCAATTACAAAGATTAAGGAAGGTAGTCCCTTCTTTAATGGGGTAGGGGAGACAGGCTATTAAACAACTTTGTGTTCTTACTCATGTGGATGGAGGATTCAGTTGAGAATAAAAGAAGATGTCACTACTTTTTCCAGAGACATCTTCCTGAATTATGTGCTGTCACACTTGTTAGAGATTAAAATATAGAATATCTGTGAATTAGCAATGGGGACAAATCCCTTGATCCTTCAGAAAGGTCTCAAGTTTCCAGAGGGAGGAATCAGGGCCAGTTGCAGGCTGTAAACTCCTTCTCCTCCACACTGAAAGAAGAGACCATGTCCCAGAGCAGAGCTCTGCGTTGCCCCATATGGAGGCAAAACTTTGGGGTTCTGAAGTAGAATTGCCTGGGTTGTAACCTTATTCTCCCTCTCTAAACCTCATGGGCCCCAATTTTCTCATCTATGACTGAGAACTATAATTGCTGAGAGGGTTGAGTAAAGTGAAAACTTCATGTGTATCCCTGGGCAGGGCCCACATCTCAGAATCGATAAGCTTGTCCCTGGACCTCAGATATCCAGGAAAGCCTCTGTCCCCTCCTCTCACTCAAGGTACACTGTGGGGAACAAACAATCACTGTGTGGATATGGACCCTCGATTCCATATATTTTAGGTTAGCTCCATTTATCCACCACTCATCAGAGATCAGAGGCCTACAGGATTTATCCATCCAGGAACCTATGAGGTGGACAGGCTGGCATGGGGCAGGGAGTACCAAGAAGTGCTGGAACTCAGAACGGCAGTCTGCAGCCAAATCAGGAAATGGCTTATTGAATTTCCACAAATTTTCTCTCATTATCTACCAATTAATGGACAGAGGGATGATGGGCCTGGGTAACTTGCTCAGCACCACCAGTGAAGAACGCATTTTAACAACTCCAGCTTCCATTTGGATAGCCTCAGTCATATGAGGGTATCTTGGGAAGCTGCAGAGCTGAAAGTTACTGCATACAGAATGTGCTATGGTCCTCTCAGAATATCTTCAAAAGGAAACCCTTTTAGACTCCATAGAGCCTCTTTGTGTTTGGGGGATGTAATGTGAATTCCAAATATTTCTGAAACAATTTTATTTTTCAAGAATGTTTACAGGAGAGAAGACTGTGAAGCCCTATACAAAGGCTGAACCATTTACAAAGATATTAAACTATAAACATATTTACTTTTGTCAGTCCTTTTAATCTATTCATCAGAATATGAATGTGTTTATATTTTATAAGGGTAATCTCTGTATAGACTTGTGATGGCATACTATATATTATTTGGTCTTAAAAAGGATCTCAGTGATTCTTTTAGCAATCATTTTTTTTTTATTCCAATTCACTTAATGCCAAAAATAAATTGCAATGTTTCACAGAGTTTTGGAGAGCACAGAGAATGCTATCCTGAGAAAGAAGCAACTAGGCTGGGATCTGTAGAAAGAATGGAAGTAACATGAGAATGAACAATGTGTAAGGGGGGAAAGAGATGCTCTAGGACCTTATACAGGAAATAGGGTGATATATGGGGAAAAATACACCCTAATATAAAATACGTACTATAGTTAATAGTACAATTAGAATATTCTTTCATCAGTTGTAGCAAAGGTGCCTCACTAATGCAGTGTTAAAAAATGTGGAGGGATATATGGGAACATTGGTTTTATGTTTGTACATGGTTTTCTTGTAAACCTTAAAAAAATTACCTTGTCTCCAAGAGGGGTATGGGAATAGATGTGAGGGCCAATACTTGGAATAAGAGGGATGCAAAGTCTAGACCTGTCAAATGGATTTCATGGTGATGTTGGAGACATCACCTACAGATGCAATGGAGTTTGAGGATGATACCTAGCAAGGGAGGATCAGTTGGCCTCTTGTGCAGCCAATAATGACATAGGACATGAAATGGACAAGATATGCTTGCTTCATGACCAGGAAAACTGTAAACCACTTAGAACTTACATTAATTTTAAGGAGAGGAGAAAGGATGAGTACAGAAGATGAAAACTTTTTGTCACTCAGTTTTACACTGGAAAGGACTGTATTACCTTGAATTGGCAAGATAAAATTCTTTTAGTGAAAAAATAAACCTTTATGACTGACTATTCCATATTTTAAAACATAGTTACATCTTGAGTTTAAAATAAGAAAATGAAGGTATGTCATAGAACTCCAAAAGCTTCTTGATTGAATCCATAGGTAACGTAAGCCACTTTGCTACCTTCAACTCCGTATCTCTTTTAAAAATACCAAGTCTAGATTTTTAACGTACCTCTCTCTTAAACTTCAAATCAACAAAACCAACTGCCAATTTCATGTTTCAGTCTCTTCATAGCACTAAACATGCAGCATGTGCAAAAACGAAATCACTTTTCCATCCAAAATTACTCTTCCCAAGTTCCTGGTATTTCAGTGCCTGGAAGCACCCAGCTATTTCCCTTCACCTTCTTAGCCAATCGCTTATTAATTCCTGTCTATGGAATTCTTGTGTATGTACTTCTAATTTCATTACTACTACTCTGGTTCAGGACACCAACATCTCTGACAAGAGCTGCCTAACCACCCACCCTGGCAGTTGCCACTTATGTTACCTCATTCACCCAACTCCCTCAATTGATATTCTATTTTTTCTTTTATATTTGTTTATTTCTCCCCCTTCCCCCACTTTGTTTATGCTCGCTGTTTGCTCTCTGTGTCTGTTCATTGTGTGCTCTTTGTGTCTTCTCATCTTCTTTTAGGAGGCACCGGGAACCAAACCCAGGACCTTTCATGTAGGAGGGAGGTGCCCAATCGTTTGAGCCATATCTGCTCCCTGCTTGTTGTTTCTCTCATTGTGTCTCCTTGTTGCATCATCTTATTGCATCATCTCACCATGCCAACCCACTGTCTTGCTCATCTTCCTTAAGAAGCACTGGGAACCGAACCCAGAAACTCCTATATGGGAAGCAGGTCCCGAGCTGCTTGAGCCACATCTGCTCCTCCCAAATTAATGTCTTTTCAAAGTGTTTTACAAAGGGTGTAGATGAATAGCTAAGATGACATTTCCCAAACTGGATTCCTTGGGACACCAGTTCTGAGGAATATTAACAGATATTTGTTAATGTAGGATGGAGGGGCAGGAGAGCTCTGTAGTCATTTTACCTGGGAATTCCTGGATGAAAAATAGACATTTGAAGAGCTTCTCAAAGTCTTCAAGAGAAGACTTTGTCCAAGAGAGGGATCCAGTAGGCAGCATCCCCCTCACTTATTTGACCAAAAAGAGCCTTTCTTGATGAGCATCTTGAAGGGCTATTGTGCTGAGGAATGCAGGGGACAGTCGTTGCTCTGGATAGGTGTTCATTGAAATATTGTAGTTAAAAATTAAGTTACAAAGGAGGGCTAGAGAGAAAGTAGCTATCTGATGAGGGAAGAAAACATGATGCCTGAAAAAAAAAAAAAGAGTAAAATATATCCCTTGCAGGTTAAGTCTTCAGGCTTTATAGTTCTTATAGAGCCACTGCAGGGAACTCCCTCCCCAATTTAAACCAAACTGTAAACCAACACTGCATGGTTTGAAAAGAGACATGGAAATACAAGGATTCACTGCAAATATGTCTTTTAAACCAAAAGTTTAGAATGTAGCTTATATTCAGCTGTTTTTCCATAAATAATTGGGAAGAAATTTATTAAGTAGAAGGGTAGAAAGGACACAAAAATACATATTATGAAGTGAAATGGGAATCCAACTCCTGACTATAAAATTCAGGGAAATTTTACACAGGTCCATAAAAAGACATATAAGATGATACTTTTATCAGTGTAATTTGTGATGATTGGAGAGTTAGATGCAATGAGGTGTCCATCAGTGGAGGAATGGATAAAATGTGATTGATGCACATTACAGAATATTCTACCACGGTAGGAAGCAATGAACTAGATATACACCTAGTAACAAAAATAGAGCTTAAGTACATGGTGCTGAATGGATAAAGGAAGGAAGGAAGGAAGGAATGAAGGAAGGAAGGAAGGAAGGAAGGAAGGAAGGAAGGAAGGAAGGAAGGAAGGAAGGAAGGAAGGGAGGGAGGGAGGAAGAGAGGGAAGGAGGGAGGGAGGGAGGGAGAAAGAGAGAGAAAAGAGTAAGGAACAGAATGAGACTTCCAGCATGATACTATTGGTTGAAATAAAAAATATATGTACATCCCTTGGGGATGAGCCTCTCTGGTAACAAGGGATTACTACCAAGCAACAACTAGCAATACAAATGGAAAAAAGACCTTGAATAAAAGGGGAAAATGGTAAAGACAAATAAGTTTATATGGCTAAGAGACTTCAAAGTGAATCTGGAGGTCATTCCAGAGGTAACGATTATGCATGTCTCAGCAGGATCTCATAGACTGCCAAAGTAGATACTACCCTAAATAATGGTATGAGGTATGAGGGCCCTGGAGACACCCAGGTCTTAAGATCATGGCAGATAGCTCCGGATTTTGGTGCCTTGACAGTAAGCCCTACTTTGGTGTTTGTGCTCCTGAGTGTGACAGAGTTGGACTCAGTTGTGACTTCTCTACACATTCCTCTTCTGTCCCTTCTATTGGAACCTATAGTTGGCGCGGGAGTTGGTAGGAGTATGCCCAAGGGACTTGATCTTTTGGCTGTCCATGTTCCAGCCGGGCCCTGAGCCTCAGCAGAGTTGTAACACCTGCTGCCCAGTTCATTGGACTCACCCAGGACAACAAACAAGGATTTAAGGATAGACAACCACCATTCCAAGAAGCAAAGAGAGTCTACAGCTGCAAGCAAGAGAGTTTAATCCATTAGCCATATGGGATTGAAGCCCCCTCTCAATTAGAGGTGGAATGGGCAGCACCATCCCAAAATCCTCAGGATTGGGGAATAAAATATGGTCTAGTGGAATTACTTGTATTCTAATATAGACTTACTGTGATTCTAGCAATGAAAGAAATTATATCATTGATATTGAGGTTATTATCTTGTGTTAAAGGATTAACTTACAATATTGATGTAAACATAGTGGTTTCCAGGGGTACAGAATGAAGCAGAAGGGATGGATGGTTAGAACATAGGGCATTTTTATGGAAATGGAACTAGTCTGTATGATACTGAAATGATGGACACATGACATTATACATTTTTCAAAGCATATAAACTGTACAGTACAAAGTATAAACCATAAAAACAACTATGGACTTTGGTTAGTAGCAATTTCTTCAATATTGATCCATCAATTGAAACAAATGTAGCACAATAATGTAAGAGGTTAATAATAGGGTAAAGTATGTTTGCAGGTGTTGGGGAGTTATATGGGACTCTGTAATTTCTGATTAATGTTATGGTAAATCTAAAACTTCCCTCAAAGACAGTCCATAAGGTTTTGTTTTTCCACTAAAAGAATTAATCTTGCCAACTCAAATTATACACACTCTTCCAGTATAAAACTGAGTATGAATTTTGTGCTTCTCTCTTTATCTCTTCTTCCCATCTTCCTAAAATTAATAAAAGTTTTAAGAGGCTTTACATGGGTTCCTTGTGCTCAGGCAAGAATATCCTGTCCATGTCATTTCCAGTGTCATTACTGGACTTGCAAGAGGCCAGCTTATCCTGCATTGTTTAGGTATCATGTTCTAACTCCATTGCTTCTGTGGCTGATGACTGCAAATCCAAAATGAAATACAGTTGACAAGTCCATATTCTGCATCCCTCTTCTTCAAACAGTGAGGCCTCTTCCAGGTATTGGCCCTCACATCTATTTCCATACCCCTCTTGGAGACACAGTAATGCTTTGCTTATTCTAAGTTTACAGAAATATCATGCAAAATACAATGATTCCAATATACCCCCTATAGTTAACTCTTTGCATTAGTGTTGTACCATACTTACAATTGATGAAAGATATTATAATTGTACTAATAACAATAGTCCATAGTTTATATTAGGTTGTATTGCCCCTATATACCACCCTATTATTATATATGGAACCAAGGCATCTGTTACTCCTGATTTTTTTGTTTATTTTTGTGTTTATTCTCAGTATTTCTTCAAATATCAGCTTAATGGCTACATTTCCTGGGGATGATTATCTGAGTCATCTGACTTAGGGAAATATTATAATTTATTTTTGGCAAATTGATTATTAGGTGAATTGGAATTTATAAATGATCGCTAAAAAATTCACAGAGATATTTTTTAAGACCAAATAATATATTGCATGCTACCACAGATCAATACACTGATTATACTTATAAAATATAAATGCACAAATATTCCAGTGAGTAGATAAACAGGACTGAGCTAGGTAATCATGTTTATAGTTTGACACCATTATCAATGGCTCAAACTTTGTACAGAGATTCACTATCCTGTCTCCTGTAAACATTTACTGAAAAATAAAAAAAAAGTTTCAGAAATCATTTGAAGGCTCAATCCATTCTCCAAACACATAGAGGCTCACTGTAATATCAGGGGCTTTTGAAGGTACTCCAAGAGGAACATGGCAAATTCTGTATGCAAAAGTTTTAAGGTTGGAAACTTCTAAAGAAACCCTCAGATGTATGAGCCTGACCAATTAAAGTCAATGTTGCTGGATATTCTTTTTTCATCAATGGTGCTATGTTGAGAACACCAGGCTCATCATTTATCTATCCATAAACTGATAGATCATGGAAGCAAAATTGTGGTTCCACAATAAATTATTTAGCTTAGACTGCCATTTTGAGGTCCAAAATTTCTTCTTGGTATTCCATGCCCCAAGCCCACGCTGTCCACCTCGTAGAATTCCAGAAGGAATAGACTCGAGGGTCTCTGATTTCTGATGAATTTTGGATGAATGGAGCTAACCTACTGTTTATGGAATCCTAGGTCCTTTCTTCATAGTCATTGTTCCTTACATTGCACCTTGAGCAAGGGGAAGAACAGAAGCTGCCTTGGAAATCCAGAGGGCTGGGAGTAGCTTATCACAGCCTAATCTTCCTTGTCTTTGGCAAGTAAGTGCTGCTACATAGCTTCTGCCCACCCAGGCTCTGATCACCCCCATATTGTTTAAAGAATTTACATTCATGAAGCAGTTCACACAGTATTATCAGACCTACAGAGAAGAATAACCACAGAGCTCTCCAGGGAAAATATAGTCACAAATTTATCCCTCACAGGCCTGGTAAAAGGTGTGTCCTCAGGAAATTTCTGGGGTGGGTGGACATATCAAAATGGTGAATCTAATCTAGCATGCCAGTCAAGGATTTGGGATTCCTTAGGACAGGCTAGATTCTGGGCAGTGCAGGCTTGAGGTTGGGTGGTAACCTCCTCAAGGCAGGGAAGAGGTTTGAACTCCTTGGGGACAGACTGGAGGTTGGGTGATACAAGCTTGACAATGAATGGACTTCTCAAGGAAGAGCATTACAGGTTTATCTGGAAAAGTCTCAGCAGCATTTAGGGTTTCAATGTCCCCATTGCTATCATCACCAACCCATATATCTCCATCCCAATCCTCAGCATCCCACTCCTTTCCAAGCAATGTCCTCAATTTAACAGCAGATACACTGCAAGATTGATGTTTTAGTTTTGTTGTAACTCTGCTTCTTGTACAGACTTTAAGTCTGTTTTTCAGGGATCTGAAGTCTGCACCTGTATGAAACAAGATTTTCTTTCAAAGCACACAGAGAAACTTTCACATCATTCATACAGTACTTAAGTTACATATTTGAATATTTCAACACATCCCCTTCTTTTGTAACTGTATCAAAGCATATTGAGGAACAGCCAGCCAACATTATCATACCTTTTAACTATGCAAAACCTTATTAATGTGTTAAAAACACTCTCACCCAAATCTTGCTTCTTACAAGCATGGAAGTAGTCATATCCAGTGGTGATGCTTTGTGTCTCTCTACTGCCAACACATGCCATGAACTGTCAGTGGCATCTTGATTATTGGAATTAGAGTCTTTAGCTCCCTTGACTTTAATCAAATTAGAGAACCATTTGCAAAAACACAAAACAAATCCAGAAACCAATTTTTAATATTCTGTTCCTCAGGAACTACTCCTGGCACCAAGCTGTATAAGGTTGGGTTTTCTAAGGAAACAGAACAGACAGGAGAAATATGAAAATAGTATGAGATTTTATAAAATTTCCACACATGACTGGGGATACACAAGTCTAAATTCCATAGGGAATAGTGTCAACCAAGGCATTCCAATGAACCCAGGTAATGATATTACAAAAAAGAAAATTTTTGACCCATTTCCCTAATGAGTAAAGATGCAAAAATCCCAAACAAAATACTTCCTAATCGAATCCAACAGCACATTAAAATAATTATTCATCATGATCAAGTGAGTTTCATCCTAGGCATGCAAGGATGGTTCGACACAAGAACATCAATCAGTGTAATAGATCACATTAGTAAATTGAAGCAAAAAATTACATGATCATAGTGATTGAAACATAAAAATTAGTTGACAAAATCCAGCACCCTTTTTGATAAAAACACTCTGAAAAGATAGGAATAGAAAGAAACTTTGTCAATATGATAAAACACACTTATGAAAAACCCACAGCTAACATTGCATTCACTGGTGAAACACTGAAAGCCTTCTTATTGAGATCAGGAACAAGACAAGGTTGCCCACTGTGACTAGAGATTTTTCAATCCCAGCTTGTTAAGGAATTGATCGTCCTTAACTTAACCAGTAGAGGGATCCAGGAACTTGGTTCACTTTTTCATAATTCACTAGCTTTTGGGCAAGTGACTCAGGAGTTGTTTAGAGGTACAACCATGTTAGGGTTGGGGAAAACAGTCCTTCCATCATGGAGGCTGACCGTTTAGTGGGCAACTTAGATTTCCAAAATGTGTGTATTCAGGGTAGTCATGAGTTTACTGAGGAATGCAGGGTAGCATCCTCACTATACTGTGATATTGACTTAGGAGAAGTTGGCTTGTGGAGAAGATGCAGGGAATCACAGACTGGGGGAAATGACAAAGGGGCTGAGGGCGTTGCAAGCAGGGACTTGTTCTCATGAAGAAAACAGCAATCCTGGAACCACTTTAAATGGGAGGGTGTCATGATTAGATCCCTGTGAGGGGACAGCAGATAGTAGGAATCCTGAGTGGTGCCAAAGGACTTGGCAGGTGAGAGCAGGAGCAGGTATCCAGGTACCTTTTGGGAGGTGGTAAAGGTGATCACACAATATGTGTTCTTTGACAAGAATGCTACTAACAACATAAAACCTCAAAGGCTGTTTAAGTTAAAGAATATTTTCTTATCCCCAGGAATAAAGAAAGGTCTTGGATTCATCGCTGTTTTCTGACCAAGAGAATTGCTTAGCCTGGATTTGACTTCTCTGAACTTCCAAGGGCTACAAGAATAGTCACCCATCTACTCTGTGATTAGCTGCACTTTGTGAGCTTATCTCCCCTTGAGACTTAACTCAGCAATAGAGGACCTCTTGTCCTTACTTGACTATTGACCTCAATTTCTTCTCCCTGAAGAGAACCGTCTTGAAGAAATCTCCTTCAGCCCAGACCTTCATTCACACTCTAATGGCATTTTTGGCATCCATGGCAGAAGTTCAGGCAGATGCTGACTGTCCCATACAACCGGATTTCCTGAGAGACCCTGTCACCATCAAATGTGTACACAACTTCTGTCATTCCTGCACCCAGTATTCCTGGGAGGATCTATAGGATAGGTTCCCTTGTCCTGTCTGCTGCCACCAATGCTAAGGGAGGCACTTCAGGGGCAACAGCCAGCTGGAAAAGATAAGTGAAATTGTCAAGCTCCTCCACATCACTATGAGCAAGAGGAAGAGACAGGAAGAGACTCACTTGTGTGAAAGTCACAGTAAGGTCCTGACCCTTTTCTGTGACGATGACAAAATGGTGCTGTGTCCCCTGTATGCTCAGCGCCCCAACCACCAGGGTCATCATTTGAGGCCCTTCAACAAGGCTGCCTCTCACCATAGGAAAAGACTCAGCCATTACATCGGTCTCCTGAAGAAGCAAGGGGCAGACCTGCAAAAATCATACTCACCCAATACAGAATATCATTAGAACTGAGAGAGAAGGTGGAAGCCCAGATACAGAAAAGGAACTCTGAATTTGAGCACCTGAACAAATTTTTAGAATGTGAGCATGTGGTTGCTTTGTCAAGGTTAGCTGATGAAGAGAAAGCTATTCAACAGAAACTCAATACAAGCATTAGCAGAGTTTTCAGACTACATATCCACACTCAGAAGATTACAAATAGAGGTAGCAGAGAAAAGTGTGCAGTCAGAAATGAAATTGCTGACAGATATCAAGGGAATCCATGACAGGTGTGAAAGCCTGAAAATTCCAGATCTCTATTCATCCAGTTCAGGAAAGAAGGATGCAGTCTTCCTCCACAGTGTTCAACTCAAAAGAAAATTATACAGAAATTTACAAAAAATGTTACTCTAGACCCTGAAACAGCACATCTGAATCTGCTTGTCTCAGAGGATAAAAAGTCTGTGACATTTGTGAAGAAAAAGCAAAAGCTTTCTTCTACCCCAAAGAGATTTACAATACCCCAGTTGTCCTGGGTCCTGAAGGCTTCAATTCTAGCAGACATTATTGGGCGGTCCAAGTGGATGACAGGCCTGAATGGACTGTGGAGGTTTGTAAAGACTCCCTTTCCAGGAAGGGGAAGCAACCCTCCTCAGCACAGAAGAGATCCTGGACAATCCAGCTGTGGAGTGGAGACCTGTGTTGCACACAGCAGTGCTCCCATCCCTCTTCTGTTAAGGGAAACGATCAGAGGAATTGACATTTTTCTGGACTATGAGTTAGGAGAGATTTCATTTTACAGTTTGAATGATGACAGGTCTTATATCCATACTTTCAGTGATAACTTTTCTGAACTACTCAAGCCTTACTTCTGTATTGGATGTGATTCTAAGCCTCTTACAATCTGTCCAGTAAGAGATTATGAATGATGAGATAGCTGTTGGCTATCTCATTGCTTCACTTACTTCCTGTAATTTCTGGAAAGAAGTTAGATGATGTACAAATTTACCTGAATCTAACACTAATAATATTTGATTAATGATTTCATGACTAAAATACACAATGCTTTTTCTGCTCATACTGTTTCAATAGGTATCATAGGAAGTAACAACTCCTGGGGGGATTAACTGTGTAAATTGTTTATGGGATTGTACAATTAGTGTGTTTGAAATGGTAAATTTGTAGCTCCATTTTGTATTATTTACATGTGTTCTATACTTATGCATTTATCTGTTTTGGAAATACCTTAAAAAATTCCAGGTCGACAATTCTGTGTTTCTTAGGTTTGTTAGTTTTTATGAGCAGAGGTGCTGACTGGCTTGCCCTATCATTTCAAGGATGAATTTATAGGGACAGTCTTGGAAGATAATATGCCTTCATTTGAAGCAAAGGACAATGTTGTGTACTTACCAGTAAAAAGAAAGTTATTTTTTTCCCAAAGCAAAAATACTACTCAATAGAAAGTACTTGGTGTGTCTAATTAGCAGGGGTGAGTCCCAAGTCAAAGTCTCATAGAAAACATGAAGGTAATGCTTATTTTGAAAAGTAATTTTAATCTTGAAATGAGACAAGATGTGCAAGCAGATGTGATTAACGTTGAGCAAGTGTGGTAATTGCCCTGGGAAAGCTTTCATGCACCTCAGGAGAACACATCACTGGTAAAAACTCCAGTAGCTTAGCTTCCATTGTATAATCAGAGGACCTATCCATATATGAGTCTCAATCTCAAAAAGATCAAAGCTATAGTGGGTCCATCTGGTATGTTAGTGTCTTTTAATTCCTCCAGGTCAATATGCAATTACCAGTTTGTGGTCATTTTTGCCATATGCAATGTTGTCTAGCAACAGGTGTAACATTCCACATTATGAGGTTACTAGAGGGACAGAGATAGGAAGTTAACTGAAAGTTAATTGAAGGTCAAATATATATGCACAACAGAAAAGAGATTTTTCGCCCTTTAAAATAAACAAACTGCTTTTTGAGGTGTATTTTGCCTTCAGTAAACTAAGTTTTTGAATGTAAAATTTGGGAAGTCTGGCAAATGTGTACATTCATGAAACCATCACCACAATCATGATAATGAAGAAATGAATCACTCCCAAATGTTTGCTTGTGCTTCTTTGTAGTCAATAATTCTCTCCAACCCTCCCACCTCCCCAATTCCTAGGACACCATAAAGGAGGTTTCTGTTGCTATATATGTTCATTTACTCATATATTCTACAATTCTATAGAAATAATACACCATTTACTCTTTATTCTTGAAATGATTCTGATTTCTTTTACATTATAAAATTATTTTGAGTTTCCTCTCTGTTGTGTTAACCAATATTTAATTCTTTGTTAGTGCTGACTACGATTCCACTGTAAGGATACATAACAATGTATTTATCCATTCATTAACATGTTAACCATTTGAGCCATTTTCAGTGGTGGGCTATTATTTTGTGGTTTTTTGTTTTTAAAATATATTCATTTCAAGCAAAATAGAAAACAGAACAGTACATAATTCTACAATTCATATGGAATTTCTTAATGGTAATATATTGATGAAGAGAAATTTTACCCAAATTGTTTGGTTACCATAAAGTATGGTTAGGAAAGGAAGGATAGGTTTAATGCTTGATTGCACTTAAAGTTCAGGTCAGAACAACTTCTTACCCACAGGAAATATACATTGTGACTTGGATTAGGGCTCTTTTTTTTTTTTTTTTTTTTTTTTTTTTTTTAGTGCAAAGTTTGTCTTTATTGTGTGGAAGAAGCCATTTTTTTTTTTTTTTTTTTTTTTGCTTACAAAGATGTTATATATATATATATATATACACATATATTTTAAGAGGTGCTTAGATTACCTAAAATATTACACGGAACCCACTGGGATTCCCATGTTGCCCACCTCCCACACCTCCCACCACATCCCACACAAACATCTCCCACAGTGTGGCCCACCAACCACAATGAACTTACACATCCTGGAGCCTTGCCACCAACCATAGACCACAGTTCACACTGTAGACCACACTCTCTCCTTGATCAAGCAAACTCTTTAACAGGCTTCATTTGATTTGGCAAGACAACCAAGAGGAGAAAATGCCAGGGAGTTCTCTGACTGAATTTGTACTGTTCCTCTGTCTTGATTACTTGAAAAACCCAGGGGACCTTGATTGCAGGCACCATTTCTTTGGCATTCACCAGGACTGGGAAGATCTTTAGGACATCTTACCCTGTGCCTCTACCACTCCTTCCCACGAACTTCAAGAGGAACACCCAAGAAGGTCACATGACTGAACTCCTGACTAAAGATTGAATGTATCTACAATAGGTATGAGAATCTAAATAACCCAGCTATTGTTTCATAAGAATTAATGAAAAAAATATATTATTACTTTTGAAAATATTTTAACCAAGAAAAAATAATTATTTAAGGTAATTAAAATGCTAGATATTAAACTACTCAGCCAAATAGGATTGTCTCAGAAGACAGAAAAAAATGAGACATTTGAACCAATGAAAACAAACTTTCCTTACATCAACTTTGGAAATTTTATTCTTTCTTTCCAGCTCTACTCATTTCAGGGTTTGCTTGTTATAGGCATTATTGTCAGGAAGAAGTAAGAGGCAAGGGTAAATGGTTTGTAAGTGTCTGTAAATACTGTTTTTGCAGAAATTCTATTACATCCTTATTCCCAAAGATGGATGTTAATGATTCTGTCTCTGGCTGTATATCTGTACTGTTTTGGATACAATAATATCCTACAGATTGTTAATTTTTTTGACAATGAGTTGACAGGATTTCATTTTATAATTTGGATAATAGTTCTCAGAGCTAAAATTTCACTGATTAATTTAGAGAAAAACTAAGGCCCTGTTTCTCTATCAGATACACTTCTGACCTTATAATCCATATAGAAACCCATGAAAGAAGAACTAGCTGGAAGATTTCTGCATGTTGTTGTATTTTTCTTCCTAATTCCCATTAATGGTATGCTGTATAATTATTATATGTTATATATATGTTATATATATGTTATATTATATATTATATTATATATTATATTATAAAATATATATAACATATAATAATTATACAGCATACCATATATTATATATAACATATATATTATAATATAATTTCAAGAATTATGGGGTTTGGAACATTGGATTTGTTTTTTAAACTATTATTGTTACAAAGGTATGGATTCACAAAAAATGGCTAAGATTGTAATGTGTTTGACTGTAACCTGGGACACAGTCATATTCTGTCTGTTTCTACATTTTTGTATCACCTATTAATTATCATGGGTTTTTCAAAGGAATGTGAAAAAGCCACACAAGCACCCTACATTTTTTTAAATAAATCAATTTTACTATACATGTTAATAAAGCATAAATATGTCCAAAGTGTACAATCAATGGTATTCGGTGTAATCAAATATTAGTGAATTCATCAGTTCAATAACTCTAAGAGTACTATCATTAACTATATAACAATAAAAAAGCAGAAAACAAACAAAATACATCACCTTTTAATCTCTCTATGCTTCCTCTGCCATACATAGCTGCTACTCTTTTTCCTTCTCTCTAGTATATTTGTATTTATATTTTGTAAGAAGTCTTACATATGCAATATCACCCATATTTATGTTTTACATGAGGTTTTACTATCTTATACAGTGCCATGTTACATTTTTAGCTTTCCTTATAATAATATAAATGACCTTAGACTTTCCATTTCAATCTCTGTCATACCCATATAATAGCTCTGCTAATAACAAACACCAGGATATGCTTTCACCATTTTTATTTGTTTCCAAAGATTTACAAACAACCTTTTTACTTAATCTGCACAGATAAACCCTCAGCTTTCTATTCTCTACCCTCTTATTTTCTGGTGTCCTATATTCTAATTATTAACTCAATGTGTTTACACAATATATTTAGTTCATAATAACACAATCATACAGTATTTGTCCCATGGCAAGTCTATATTCAATTTCCTTAGGAATTGACAAACAGTCCTCTACAGTGGTTATACCGTTCTAGATTCCAACCAACAGTGAATAAGCATTTTTATCTCTCCAATCTTCTCCAACATATACAGTTTTCTGACTTTTTAGGAGTGATTAGTTAAAATAGGTGTGAAATGATATCTCATTTTACTTTTGATTTGCATTTCCTTAATTGCTAGTGATGTTGAACATTTTTTCAAGTGTTTCTTCACCATTTTTATTTTTTGGACAATTGTCTTTTCAAATCTTTTCCTTATTTTCTAATCAGGTATTTTGCCTTTTTATTGTTGAGTTGTATGGTCTCTTTTTATATCGCTGATAGTAAACCATTATCGGATATGTGATTGCTAAATATCTTCTCCCATTGAATTAGTTACCTTTTTACCCTTTTGACAAACTCTTTTGAGGTACAAAAGTGTTTATGAATAGGTCCTATTTATCTATTTTTTTATTTTTTTACTTGTGCTTTAGGTGTAATGTTTAAGAAACTGCCACGTACAACAAGATCTTGAAGATGTTTTTCTATATTTTCTTCTAGTAGTTTTATGGTTATTGCTTTTATATTTAGATCCTTGATCCGTTTTGAGTTAATTTTTTTATAATGTGTGAGATAAGGTTCTCCTTTCTTTCTTTTGGATATGGATATCCAGTTCTCCCAGCACCATTTATTGAATAGACTGTTCTAGCCCAACTTGAAGGGCTTGATTGCCTTGTCAAAAATCACCTAACTGTAGATGTAAGGTTCTATTTATGAGTCCTCAATTCAGTTCCATTGATCATTGTTGTCTGTCTTTATGCGTGTACCATGCTGTTTTTACCACTGTAGCTAAGTAATATGCTTTAAAGTCTGGAAGTAAGAGAACTCCAACTTAATTCTTCATTTTTAAGAAGTTTTGATGTATTTGGGGTCCCCCCATTCTTCCAAAAATTTTGATAAGTCATGTTTCCATTTCTGCAAAAAAGACTTGGGATTTTTATTGGGATTGCATTGAATCTGTAAATCAGTTTGGGTGGAATTGGCATCTTAATGATATTTAGTCTTCCAATCCATGAAAGCAGAATGTCCTTCTATTTAAAGTCTTCTTCAGTTTCCTTGAGCATGTTTTGTAGTTTTCTGATTATAGTACTTTTATGTCCTTGGTTAAGTTATTCATAAATATTTGATTATTTTAGTTATTATTATAAAGGGAATTTTTTTCTGATTTCCTCCTCAGATTGCACATCAGTAGTGTATGGAAACACTATTGATTTTGCATATTAATCTTGTATCCTGACTCTTTGCTGAACTCATCTATTAGTTCTAGTAGCTTTGTTGTGGATTTTTAAAGGGATTCTAGATATATGATCATATCATATGCAAATAGTGAAAGTTTTACTTTTTCTTTCTCTTAGGGTATCTTTTATTTCTTCATCTAGCCTAATTGTTCTAGCTAGAACCTCTAGGACAATAATGAATAACTATGGTTACAGTGGGCATCCCTGTCTTGTTCCTGATCTGTCTTTTTTTGCCAATTTGTGCCTTATGTATCTTGTAGCACTCAAGTTAGGTGCATAAATACATAGTATAGTTATTTCTCCATGGTGAATTGCCCTTTTATTAATATATAATAACCATTTTCATCTCATACAATAATTTTGCATTTGAAGACTATATTCTCTGATATTAGTGTTCCTACTTCACCTCTTTATTGGTTACTATTTACATGGAATATCTTTATCAAAACTTTCAATTTTAAGCTCATTTTATCCTTGCATATCAGGTGGGTCTCTTGTAAAAGCATATAGATGGATCATATTTTTTTGTCCATATTATCAGTCTAGGTATTGTGATTGAGGATTTCAAGCCATTAACAGTCAATATTATTACTGCAAAGGCATTACTTGTTTCATCCCTTTTTCCTTCTGCTCTCTGTTGTCATATTGTTCTATTGGCTGTCTTCTTATACTTTAGTCTACCATTCCTAATAATCTTCATTCTTACATTCTTCTCCAAATCTTTCACCCTATTTCTTTTTCCTTTCAAGTTAAATCACTCCCTTTAGTATCTCTTGCAATTCTGGACTTTTGGTAACATATTAAACTAGTTTTTTGTTTGTCTGTGAAGACTTTGAACTCACTGTCATTTCTGAAGGACAGTTTTGCCAGATACAGAATTCTTGGCTCACAGTTTTCTATTTCAGTACCTTAAATACTAATACTTCTTCCCTCCATGTTTTCTGATGAGATGTCAGCACTTAATCTTATTGATGTTCCCTTGTATGTGATGATTTGACTTTCTCTTGCTGCTTTCAGAATCCTCTTTTCAATCTCTATTTGTCTTTCTGAATAATGGATGTCTCAGGGTAGGTTTATTCAGATTTATACCATTTGGGGTGTGTTGTCCTTCTTGGATATTGATAGTTATGTCTATAATAAGGGTTGGGAAATTTTGAGTCATTATTTCCTCAAATATACTTTTTGCTCCTTTTCCCTTTTCTTCTTCTGGGGCACAGATAATGCAGATGTTTGTGTTTTTCACATTGTCATTCAGTTCGCTGAGACCCTGTTCCATTTTTTCTATTCTCTTTTCTTTCTTTTCTCCTGTCTTTTGCAGTTCAGGTGTTCTGTGTTTGAATTCACTAATTCTGTCTTTGCCCAATTCAAATTTGCTCTCATGTGCATATAATGTATTTTTATTCTCACCATCATGTCTTTCATGTCTTTCATAAGGTCTCTTACTTTTCTTTGCAGCCTTTCAGGTTGTTCTTTGTACTCACCCAGTTTCTTCTTAATATCCTTTCTTTCTTTAGTCATATTTTCTTTAAATTCTTTGAATTGGTTTAGGAGAGTTGTGTGCTTATCAAAGATTGTTTTAAATCCTGTATCTTTTCAGGATATTTGATTTTTCCTTTGGGTGGGCCAACTCTCCTTATTTCCTAGGATGGCTTGTAATTTTTTATTGATTTCTTGGCATCTGAATATATTGTTGAATTTACTCTGATGGCCAATCTCTCTCTTGCAATTGTCTTTTATTCACAACTCTTTTTGATATTTAGTTCAACTTTTGCTAAGTCTTTAAAATTGTCCAGCTTAGGTTATCAAAATTGGGCCAGGGATTTATTGATGGGATACAGAGTCCTAAAAACAGATTTGTCCATGCAATTTCAAGACCAGTCAGAAGATGGCGAGCATTGATGCACCCTTCCGTGTTTCAGTCTCAGCTTTCTTTTATTCCTGTCTTGAATCTCCAGAGCAGAGACTTAAAGTGGGCTCTGGTGCCTGAATTCACTGAAGGAAACCACCTAACTCTCCCTCCCTTTTTCCTTCAACAGCTGACAGGGATGAAGATATCTGTTCCCCTCTCATTCAGCTGCAGTGAGTGAGGGATTTTACCCCAGCTTTGTATCTAGGTCATTGGGCAAGGAGAGACTTTCCCAGCTGCTGTGGGGGCTTGATAACTCATCTTTGTTGTTTCAGCTTCTTCATCTCTTTTTCCTTACCCTCCTGAGTGTGGTATAGCAGTGTCCTGGGCTGCCGAACCCCAAAGCAGGACATGTGTTGGCTTTAGGCTCTTCCTCCACTTGATTTTGTGAGGGCATGGAGCCTTACCAATTACTCCAATGCCATCTTCCCCTCCGTTCTCATGCAAGATTTTTAGGACATTGTAGTATGCTAGTTTAAATTTTGGTATAATCTACTTTCAAGAATTGTATATTATTCCATTTTTCAATCACCAGAAAACAGTAATTGTTTGTAATTCATTTCAATAAATAACTATAATGAGATTAATTATAGAATGTAAGTAATGTAAGCATTTTTTTTTGTAATGCCCCTATCATGGAAATGATATGGCTATCAATAACAAAATAGGTGTGCAATTCCAAAAAGAAGGACTTCAGAATTGCCACTTTTTTCTTGCCAATCTTGATTCCCATAAATGCCAATAAATGTATTGTATCACACTTACCCATTTCCTATATCTGTATCTGTCTGCACATTTACCAATTTCTTGATATTTTTATGATGTTAATGATTGGCAATAGTTGGAAGAGTCATATTTCTAGAGTTCTTTTGCCTCCTGGGGTTGGAGAAAGTGGAGACTTTCATATACTGTGTTCCAGGATCTCCACAATTGTCTTCAGTCAAATGATTTGCTGGAAGGACACATGAAACTCGGCAAAGATGTTATAATCACAATCATGGTTTATTACATTGAAAGTATATAGACTAAAATTAGCAACAGCAACATCAAAATGGTGCATGGGACAGAGTTCAGGCAAGATCAAGCACAGGATTCAGTGGAATGATGTGGACAACCCTCAGTCATCTGGCAATAATGTGTAACAAAATGCATGGAATATTCTCAACCAGGAAGCCCACCCAAGCCTTCTTGTGCAGGATTGTAATTTGGGTTTATAATGTAGACAGGCCTGACTGCCTGCCTTCCCTTGAAGCTGAACTGCAGTCTCCATCCCCTTCAAGGACTCCACAGTAAATCTTACTGTAAGTCCATACTATGTGGTTTTTCTCAAGGTTCAGGTAAACAGTTTGGATGTGGTTTCTTTATTTCAGCATGATTTATTGAATGAATGCCCATGTATTTCAACTTAGTCTTTGGCCCCCTCCTCCCCTCCCCAGAGTTTGGTGAGCTAGAACTGATATGAATTGGTTCAATATACCAAGCCCTGAATCATATGGATGATCTTTCTCGTGTGGCCAGGCCACCACCCTAAGACTAACTGTGTGGCTTGTTGTGCCCTTAGTCATCTAGTCAGCGAATCTTTATGGTGTGGTCTAGGACTCACCCTGATTCACAAAAGACATGCCTACCTCGGGAAATTCCAGTGAAGACCAATCAATATACTACACATATATTTCTTGAGGTCTGCTTTTTCCAAAAATATATTTCTTCACCAAAATTCTCTAAATAATTTTAGTATAGTAAAGGGAAAAACACAAATTATATTTAAAGGGCAACAATATTTTAAATGAAAATTATTGATTTAAAGCCAAAAGTTTAATTTTTGGAAATTAAATAAATTAAAGGTTTTTTGTTTAATCTTAGTAAATGTTCAAAGCAGTGTTCCCTTTGTTTGGAAGCAGTAGAACTGACAAGTACATAAGCCCAATTCCTGCCTGAAGCTGAGAGAGAGGAATCCCAGAGGTAAAAGCTGAAACCTCACAGAGATCACCCACCATCTTGCTTCAACACCTGACAAGTGACTTTGGTGAGAAGATAGCTATTATAGTACCTTGAGTTGGCCTTTCCACAGCCTTGGGACTTTAAACTTTTACCCCAAATAAATACCTGTTATAAAAGCTAACAGATTTCTGGTACTCTGCATTACCATCCCTTTGGAGGAGTAATATAGTGACTATTTTTCATTGGGACCTTTCCAATATCTTTCTGTGAAGGATGAGATTTAATTGATTAACAATTAAATGTCCAAACTTCTGGCTGACCATCTAGAAATATTCACACATATGGTAGGGCTTAAATAAGTATGTATTTTATGGGCTTAACACAGATTATTCTGCAAGTTCCTAATCACTTTCATGCTTACCATCTTCTCAACAAATAAATGCATTTCTAACTGAGAACTCCCTTCTTTTTGAAACCAAGTTTTCAGGTGATTACTATGTCTCTGATGACCATTCTGTCCATTTAAAGGACAGAAAACTAAGAAAAAATTTACAGACTTTGAAAATTAGACTCAGGAGTCCACCCTAGTAATAAAATGTTAGATTACATGCATTTTAGGTTTATTCCATACCCATTTGAAGTTCCTCATTAACTAGTTACAGTAACTAGTATTAAGATTCTTTCATCTTCTACCACCACTCATCAAGGAGAGCATAGCTAATTTGATCCAAACTTTATTTTCTGGACACCATCCGAGTTCATATTTGCATCACCTCCACATGAGCTCTTCCAATATCCTTTGAAGTGGTCTACACACAGCTGCATTGTCCTGTTCATTGCCTTCTTCATAGCTTATCCTTTTGCTTTTTCATTGTCCATCTCCAATGACCAGGCAATTCTCATCATGGCACCTTCCTTCTTCAACTTCTTGAACTTTTACAACAGTTTTATATTAGTCTTGGATAAACACCAACACTATACAATTATTCTATTGGCCTGCATATTCTGCCTCCATTCTAGCCTCCATCAAAACCCTATATGTTGACCAGACTTTGAACTTCCTAAGGGTCCTGTAAAATTTGGGAGCAATGAGATTTCATTTTAACCAATGCCTCAAGACCTTTCTGAAGGACCACTGGATTTGCCCCCATCACTACCTCACATTTATTCTACATTATAATCATTAAAAACTGTTACAGCGCACAATTCAGGAAGACGTTTTCTGGAAAAAATTAGGGTATCATCTTTTGTTCTCATCTATGACCTCCATCACAAGAGACCAAATATGTTTACTGGTTTGTCTCCCTTACTCTAACTGCATGAAGAAATGGACTAACTTCCTGGACCCCTTAATTAGGTTTCTTCTCCCTTTTCCTGTTATCACCACCTCAGGAGTGCCTAATTCCTAGATTAGATGAACTGGAATTAGGCATGTCAGTCTGAGTCTTTGGTTAAAACCTGGCTCCTGGTGATCCCAAGCTTACAGAGCCTGCCCTGTGTTCTTGAGACAGTCCTTCACTGCAGGTCAATGTAACAAGTCCCAGGAGAAATCACAGCCTCTGATGATGAGTGTGACCAATAAAGCTTATTTGTACCAGGACTGGGCCAGGAGCTGGGCAACCTGAAATTTTCTTTTGCAGTTTCTCAGATGATTCTGAAGTTCCCTTCCACCACACACTGAGGCTAAGATGATGCGCCCTTGCCTGCTCACACCAAGTCCAGCCAAGCCAAGCAGGGTTGGCTGCTTCAGCTCTTATCTGTATGAAGTTCCAGTCCCCTTCTGCAGCCCTGTTCCCCTGTGGTCTGTGACGTGTTCACATGCAGATGTTCTGGTGGATTCATGGCAGTGCGCTGGGTGGGAAGTATCCCTTATATCTTTATGGAGTGTGTGGTGTGTTGCTGCCAGGACCAGCCACCCAGTACTAACAGCTCTTCCTTCCCATACAGATCTCAGGTGTCTTCTTGTACCATGTCTCAAGACAAAACTCATCTCAACTTCTCATTTCACTATCAAAGGCAGAACCTGTCTAGGTTGGATGTAAAACTCTCCATGGAGTTTCCTTTGTAGAGTTAAGAGTAAGACAGAGGCCTTAGGTAGGCTTGACCAGGGATGTATAGATGAAGATTTTTCTAGGGAAACTAAACATTTTGGATTTGGAAAGCCATGTATATTGCTTTTAAAACATTCTGATGTGTGAGTCTTCCTAGGTGAACTTAAATGCAACCTATTATTTTCAGCTACCAGCTAAGTGAGAACTGCTGCTGCATCTTGACTTGCCGCCCTGATCTTTGCTGGGATCTTCTTATTAATATGTTCAATCAACTCCTTGTCAGCTCATTGATTTGGTCATCCACTCTATGAATATTAATGTACCACATTCTAGATTTGCTAAATTGTTTCCTCATGATTAGATTTAAGCTCAACATTTCTGGCCAGAAAATTACACGGACAATGTCTTTTTCTTCATAGTCCATCTCCAATGACCAGACAATTCTAATCACAATAGGGGCACACAATGTCATCTTGATTACTTGCTTTAAGTATTGCCTGGAATATGTCTCCATCATAAAGATCCCTTTCCCCTTCTTAGTGAAAATCAACTGTGACTTGAAAAATCTTGTTCCCTGTGTAATGAGACTTGATTTCTCAATGAAAGCTTTTCCACGTCCATCACATTCATAGGGTTTCTCTCCAGTATGTATTTTCAGATGGTTAATGAGCTTTTCCTTCTGGTTCAAGGTTTTTCCACATTCATTGCATTTATAGGGATTTTCTCTGGAATGAATGCTCTGATGTTTAATGAATTATTGCTTTTGACTGAAGGCTTTTTTGCATTTTGTTTCTCTGCAATATGAGTTTTTTCATGTTCTCCTAGCCCTTTGGTAGTCTCCTGGGTGCTCTACTTACCCAAGAGTTCCTTCTTCCCACCTCCTTCATTTATTGGAGGCAATGTAAGGGGAACAATCAGCATTGGTAACTCTCATTGGCTTGAGACTTTTCACAACTTCTCTTTCTTGGTGTCAGGTATGACCAGAGTTGGCCTTCCTTTTAGATCTCTACAAATAGCCCTTCTAAGGGGGCAAGGGGGGGTGGATTTTGCAGTCAATGGAAAAGGAGACAACTTCTGTGAGGGTGCAGGAAGCAAAGGATGGATGAATCCCAGACCTCTGCTACTGAAAGTGAAAGTAGTTTTTCCCTTCCCTGCACAGTGCTGAAAATTAAAATTATGGGCTCCTGAATAATACATACCTGGGTGAGAATATGAATAGTCCTTACTTTTTCTTTCGGTTCTTTGGTTTCTTTATGAGCAAAGATGGGATTACAGTTTGTTGAGAGATCAAATGAAGATTACAAAGGTATAAATTAGAATATGTGTATTAACATAGTACCTCTCGGCTCACATGGCCCAATTTAATAAACCCGGGCTCTTCCCCACCAACCTGGGCCTCTGAACTTTTCCCACCCTCTGCCCAGCCCTGTGCTGTGCCTTACTGTTGGAAGGACCCCCCAGTCCTTGTGGGAGGATTCCTAAGAGCTTTACATTCCTGCTCTTTATAGAATCCAAGGTATCACTGATCACACCATTAGATGCAAAACTGTCTGTGGAGACCTATCTAAGTGACCCATCTCAGTGACACTACACAGAACCTGTCAGTTCCAGGTTAGCCAGCAGATGGGATGCCATGGATGCAGGAAGCTGGAGTGGTAGAAGCTGTTGCTTCCTCAGGGACTACTCTGTGTAGAGACTGTAATCCTACTTCACAAGTGAATCCAAACTTGGACTTGGCTCATTTCAAAGAACATACTCTTTATTATGGTTTCCAGTTTCTCCAAGAGTTTGTCAACAATCAACTGATATGTGTAGTAAATATACAGATCCCCAGATTCCACCCTATTCAAAAGAGTGAAATAGGGACTGACTAATATCTGCAAAAGTGACCAGAGGCAGCTGGCCTGAAGTCAAGAGTGGAGCCACATTCCAGGATCTCACTGAGGGAGGTTTTGTGTCGATGTTGAGGAGGGGGGTTTGGAAGGCTAAAAAAGCTATGCACTCAGATATACCTGATATTTGGGCCTTTACAGGCTTGATCTTCCTTCATCTAATCAGTTAAGAGGTGACAGAAGCTGGTCTAATTTTTAGTAATTCAGCAACTATTGGACCAAGGACTGAGGAGCTACTTGGAGAAACCATCATGGTGGTAGTTGGGGAGAGCACAATTTAACTGTTGTGGAGGTTTATTGTCTAGTGAGGAAAATAGAATTCCTATATGTGTATATTCACAACAGTCATGAATTTACCCTTTACAGAGTAATGCATGATATTGTCCTTACTGTGCTATGAGAATGAGGTAGGGCAGGGTGCAAGATGAGGAAGACAGGAGAAGTTACAAATGGGTTGAGGGAAGTCCTGGAGATAACCAAGAGGTTTATATGGACAAAGATGCTGCTGAGGGAGCTCAACCTGCCTAAGAAAGGGAGGGAATGAGAGGTACAGAGAGCTTGGTGCTGGGAGAAGCTGGAGTTGCAAACAGGGACTGGTTCTCAAGATGAGAACAGCAATCCTGGAACCATTTTAAATGGCAGAATGTGGTTATTTGATCCATGTAAGGGGACAGCAGATTTTAAGAGTTTTGAGTGGTTCTGAAGTCTTGGCAGTCAGAGATGTGTGCATGTGTACAAGTTCAAGTAGCATGGGTAGGAGTGGGAGAGATGACTACACAATAAGTATTTTTTGACTGTAAGATCCTCAGTATGGACAGACTTCAGTATAAATAGTTACTATTAAATAAGCAGTTTATATATACCTGGCTGATGTTAAAAACAGTTTGCCCTCAATAAATCCCTCTGACTTGTCAAAGATTACATCATCATGAATGGTAAGGCCAGTATTTCAGCCCAGACACCCTCAGTCCTGGCTCCCACCAGTCCCAAATGGCTTCCTCCCATTCTGTGAATATGGTTGCCTTGTCCACCTTCTCTGTTAGCAAACTTTTGAATTTTTAGTCAGATGAGGCATAGAGATATTCTCTCTTTTCACTCTGACATTCCTGTATTTTTATAAACACCTGCCTAGTTTTCATAAATGGCTCTTTGTACATTTTTTTTCCTGTATACATTTTTATGTAGGGTGCTCCTTATGCTTGTTTTGAATACCTAGGTTTATGGGATCTATTTATATACTTAACAAAACAATACTTGTTTTAAGGTTTTTAGTCCATCATAGGAAGGCCTTCTTCAGCTGAATATGTTAAAGAACATTCTTCCATATTTTTCCATTATTTTTAGGCTTATTATTTTCACATTTAATACACATGCATACAGAAAATTGCCTGAGCCTGTACCCCTACATCCAATTCACAGATTAATTAATAGATTATTTCTAAGACTCAGAAGTCCTGCTTGTGCCCTCTCTCAATCACTGTTTTGATATCTTAAACTGTTAAATTGTTTTACCTTTATCTTGACTTTAATTGAAACAGATAATCTATATAAATTTGGCAACTTTTTAAAAACAGCATTATATTTGTACCATTCATGTATGTTGGGTGCAGATCAGTTAGTGCCTTTTTATTGATGACATATTCTATTGTTTAAATATCCTGCAAGGTGTTGAGTTTATTTCCAGTTCTGGCCTCTTATAAGTATTTTACTTTGAACATTCTTACACTGCTTTTGGTACACATATATGTTCATATTTCTTATGGAGATAAAACTTGGAGTAGAATAACTGAATCATAGGATATGAGTTTGTTCAGATTTGTTTGATAATCCAAAATAGCTCTCTAAAATATTAGTATCAACTTAAATTCTAACCAGCTGTGTAAGACCATTTCAGTAACACCAGGGGCTCACCAATATTTTTTAAATGTTCACATTTTTTAATTCAAGTTAGGGCCTCTAGAAATCATAGGCAGATTTCCTTAATCCAATTAGGAATTGAAATGCTGAATCAGTCAGAACTCTTAAGGGCTGACCTCCTTCTGCTTCACAATTTTACACTGAAATGATTATCTCCAATTTCATTTTGTGTATCATGTGAAAATCAATAAAGGTCATGAGGAAAGGATATTTGCAGACTGTATGTGTAAGTTTAAATATATACTATTGATAAAACAATTTGGCAACATTTATCAAAATAATAACTGTTCATTTCTTTACACTGAAATGCTGATCTCCAATTTTATTTTGTGTATCATGTGAAAATCAGTAAAGGTCACGAGGAAAGGATATTTGCAGGCTATATGTGAAAGCATAAATGCATACCATTTTTAATATAATTTGCCAACATTTATCAAAATAATAAAAAGCTTATCAAATAATAAAATTTTGACTCAGAATTTGTATTTCTATGAATCTATTCGTACGTACGAATAAAGGAAACAAAAATGTATTATGCACCATTCTATAATACTGAAAAATAAAAATTAATTTATGTACCTATTAATTGATATGACTAGGGAATAACATGAAAAATGAACTAGATCTTACAGACATTTATATAGCATTCCCCCCCCCAAACAGCAGTATATACATTCTTTTCAAGTGCTCATGAATCCTTCTTGGGTAGACCATATGTTGGGTCACAAGACAAATCTCAATAAATTTAAAAATATTGAAATTATACAAAACACCTTCTCTGATCATAATGGATCAGAAAATCAAGAATGGATAGAAAAAAATTAAACAACACACTCTTAAATAATTGGTGGGTCAAAGAAGAAATTGCAAGCAAATATTTTAAGATGAATGAAAATGAGAACACAATATATCAAAACCTATGGGACATTGCAAAAGCAGTGCTGAGAGAGAAATTTATTACCCTCAAAGCTTATATTAAAAAAGAAGAAAAAGGAGGACTTTCCAGAAGATGACATCAAAGTAGGTAGGCAGGACTCAACACTCTCACAAAAACAACAGAGGAAGGGCAAAAAACTATTCAAGAGAGCTGCTGTGGGGATCTGAAGACAAGAAGAATGCTCTGCATCATCCAGGACAGGGAGGAAAGAGAGACAAAGAGGTCAAATGAAAACAGTGATTCACTCGCTACTGAATCTGGGAATGGCACATATTCCCCACCATCGAGGCAAATAGTCTTGGTAAGACCCCTGACTCACTGCAGCCAAGTGAATGGGAAAGAATGTTCTCCATCCTACAAGGACGAGTGGTCTGGCAGAAGGCGTGAGTGGCTTCTCTTAAGTGAGTTTGGTCAACTGAGCCCCCTTTGAATCTCAAAAAAGACCCCATTCAGTAGTGAAGCAGCACAAAGAAGAGAGGGTAGGGGAATCTGATCAGGCAGAGAGTCACACACAACTTCCATGGCAGAGACAGGAACTAGGTCAGTGAGGGGCTTGATGGAGACAGGAGCCTAACCAGCCCTGGAAAGAAGGAAGCCAGGAGAGATAGTCAGCATATTGTAAGAAGTTATACTCACCTAAGGGAAATGGGATGAGGACATCCAGATAAGATTTCAGAAGCCTACTTAAGTGGAGTGGGTGTAGCTCAGAAGAGGAATGCCTGCCTCACATATACTAGGTGCCTGTTTCGAATCCTGGTACATCCTAAGAGAAGGGATCCAGAGAATGATACACTGGGTTGTCAGGTACCCAGCTGGCATCCTATAACTGGGAACATACAGAATGAGATTTTTTTGTTTGTTTGTTTTAGGTCTTTCATTTTGTTACTTTTAATTTTATCATTATTTTATTTTATTTTTTTATTTTTCATTTTATTCACTAAAGCCAGGTACCTTAACTATAGAGAACAAGCTGCAGGGTGATGGATTGATGAGCACCGCCAGCCAGGGATATTTTCCAGGTGCCTAAAAGGGAAGCTTGCTTTTCCTGGGTTGTTTTGTTCTGTTTTTTGTTTGTTGCCTTTTCTCTTTCTTTGTTTCCTTTTTGTCTTTTCATTATTTTTTCTCCTTAGTTTCTTTATTTCTTTTCTTTCCTTCACATTTCCTGCTTCTGTTGCTTTTCTTTTATTTCACCTTTTCTTGTTTGGTTTTCAATTTTTTTTTCTGTCACTTCTCATCTTTCTGGTTTTTAAAAATTTTATTCTATCTTTTTTTCTCTAAAGCTCTAGAAAAAAATATCATGTATCAAATTAATGAAGTGAAGGGAGAGAAAAAGGATATTAAGAAGACAGTGGGGGAAGGTATTGAAGAAATCATAATCATATATAAAATGATAATGAACGGCCCAATGCATGAAATCAAAAATAATTTGGAAGGACATAAAGGCAGATTAAAACAGACAGAGGAAAGAATTAGTGACATCAAAGATAGCACATTTTTTATAGACAGTGGAACAGATAGATAAAAAGAAACAAAAAATTCTGCAGAGACACAAGGAATTGAATGACAGCATGAAACACATAAACGTGTATTATGCACATGCCAGATGGAGAAGAGAAGGAAAGGGGGGCAGTATTGGAGGAAATACTGGATGAAAATTTCCAAACTCTTTTGAGGGACATGGACGTACAAGTCTAGGAAGCACAGTGCACTTCAAACAGTATAAATCCTAACAGGCTTATCTTGAAACATATACTTATCAAATTGTCAAATGTTAAAGACAGAATACTGAAAGAAGCAAGAGAAAATAGATACATTGCATACAAAGGAAGCCTGATAAGATTAATTCTGATTTCTTATCTGAAACCACGTGGGTGATAAGGCAGTGGTATGACATAGATAAGGCACTAAAAGAAAATTATTTCAGCCAAGAATTCTGTATTCCAACAAATCTGACATTCAAAAATTAGAGAGAATTCAAAATATTCACAGATAACAGAAAATAAGAGAGTTTGTCAATAAGAAACCTGCCCTCAAGAAATACAAAAGGGAGCCTGGAGGTTGAAAGGAAAAAAAAAACAAAGGAGATAAGGTTGGAGGAGTGTGTAGAAAGGATGATTATTACTAAGAATAACAAAAAGTTAAAAAGAAATAAAAACAAAATATGACATATATAAACCTAAAGAAAATATGATTAATGTAAGTATTGCCTTGATAGTAATAACAGTGAATGGCAATAGGGTAATTCTCCAATCAAGAGACACAGATTGGCATAATGGATAAAGAATTATGACCCATCTACATGTTGTCTACAAGATACTCACCTGAGATAGAGAGACACAAAGAGGTTGCAAATAAATGGTTAGAAAATGATTTTACATACAAATAACCAAAAAGGGTGGGAGTAGCAATACTAATATTGGACAATATAGACTTTAAATGCAAAACTATTGTAAGAGACAAAGATGGACACTGTTATTTCGTAAAAGTGTTAATCTATGAAAACAAAAAACAATCATAAAAATTTAAGCACCTAACCAGTGTGCCCCAAAATACATAAGGCAAACATTGTTAAAATGTAGATCCCTCTACAATTATACTGGAGGACTTTAATACATCATTATCACCATTAGACAGAATATCTCAATAAGGGTCAATAAAGGAACAGAGATCTTACATAACATCATAGATGATCTAGACCTAATGGACATATACAAAACATTACACCCAAGTACATTGGAATATATATTCTTATTGAGCACATATGGGTTATTCTACAGGATAGACCATATGCTAGGTCACAGAACAAGTCTCAACAAATTCAAAAAGACTGAAATTATATGAAGTAATTTACCTGACAATGTTGTAGGGAGCTGGAAATCAGAATAGGCATAAATATATGGAAGTTTAACAATACACTCTTATACAATCAGTAAGCCAAGGAAGAAATTGCAAAATAAATCAGTAACTACCTTGAAACAAATGAAAATTAGGACATAGCATAGTAAAGCATATGGGATGCAGCAAAAGAAGTACTGAGAGGGAAATTTATAGCCACATATGGCTATATTAAATGAGAAAAAAACAGCTAAAATTGATGACCTAACTGCATGCCTGGGGAAACTATAAAATGAACAACAAACTAAGCACAAATCAAGCAAAAAGAAGGGAATAACAAAGGTTAGAGGAGAACTAAATAAAGCTGAGAGGAAAAGAAAACAGTAGAAAAATTTAATAAAAACAAAAACTGGTTCTTTGAGAAGATTAATAAATTGACAAACACTTAGCTAGACTAACAAAGGAAAAAAGAGAGAAGATTCAAAACATAAGATAATAAATGAGGGATAAGACATCATCCCAATCCTATAGAAATAAAGAGTATCATGAGAGGATACTTAGAAAAACTGTATGCCAATAAGATGGATAATTTAGAATAAAGCAACAAATTTCTGAAAACTCAAAAGCAGCCTACATTGATGAAAGAAGAAATTGATGAACTCAATAAAACATTATCTGGTAACAAAATTGAATTAGTCATTAAAAACCAACCAAAAAAACCCAGGACCATATGACTTCATAGGTGAATTCTACCAATCATTCTGGAAAGAACTAACACCAATCCTGCTTACACTCTTCCAAAAATTAGAAGTGGAGGAAACATTGCCTAACTCATTCTATGATACAAACATCATCCTAATACCAAATCCACATAAAGATTTCACAAGAAAGGGGTAATACAGGCCAATATCTTTAATGTCCCTGGATGCTAAAATCCTCAACAAAATACTTGCTAATTGTATTCAACAACACATCATACGAATTACACACCATGACCAAGTGTGCTTCATCCCTGGTATGCAAGGATGGTTCAACATAAGAAAATCAATCAATGGAATGCACCACATTGACAATTCAACAGAAAAAAAACACCATTGCCTTTATTGATGCAAGAAAAGCATTTGACAAAATACAGCATCATTTCTTGATAAAAACAATTCAAAAGATAGGGATAGAAGGAAAGTTCCTCAATATGATAAAAGTTCTGTATTAGTTAGCCAAAGAGGTGCTGATGCAAAATACCAGAAATCTGTTGGATTTTATAAAGGGTGTTTGGAGTAGAAGCTTACAGTTACCAGACTATAGAACAAAAGTTAATTTCCTCATCAAAGTCTGTTGCCCCGTTGGAGCAAGATGGCTGATAACATCTGCAAGGGTTCAGGCTTCCTCTTTCTCCTCTAGGAGTCTCTGGTCCCAGCTTCTTCCAATACCAGCAGTAGGCTGGGAAAAGTCTCATCTCTCTCCTGGGGCACATTTCTCTCTTAGTTCTGCTGCTCTGTTCTCTCCCCAAGGCTAGCTGCAAACTGTTAGGTGATTGTCTCATCTCTCTTTCCGGTGCCTCTGCCATGTCTAATGGAGCCTTCTCTCTTTCCTTGTAAATCTGATTCTCCTGTGTGTTCCAGCATCCAAAACTCCCTTGTGTCCTCCTTCATCATGTCTTTACTTCCCCAGGTTTCACATCAGAACTCCAACCAAGGGGGTAAAGAGTCAACATCTTACTGACGTGGCCCAATCAAAACCTTAATGATTATTTAATCAAGTCAAAGTGAAAGCTCTGAATCCAATACAATCTAACAGACAAGTTTAAAAACATAATCCAATATTTATTTTTTGGAATTCATAAACAATGCCAAACCAGGCCATAAAGCATAAACCAAACATATTGCCATTTGTTGGAGCAAGATGGCTGCTGACGTCTGCCTGGGTTCAAGTTTCCTGGGTTCCTTGTTCCTCTCTTCCTGGGACTCATTTCTCTCCAGGCTCAGTGCCTCTGTTTTCTCCACAAGGCCAGCTGTAGATTATTAGGCAAATGGCTCTGTCTCTCCCCCCAAGGCTTCTGCCCTGTCTAAGAGCCATCCTTACTCCTTTATGTTCTTTTCCTGTGTGTTCACTTCCCTGGCTGCAGCTCAAAACACAGCATCAGAACTCCAACTCTGTCCTTTGCCATGTATTTTATTTGTGAGTCCCCATCCACCAAGGGACAGGGCTCAACACCGTACTGATGTGGCCAATCAAATACCTAATCATAACTTTATCATGCCCAGATGAACAGACCAGTTTACAAGCATAATCCAATATCTATTTTTGGAATTCATAACTATATCAAACTGCCAACTGCTACAGCATCCTAAAAAAAAATGGAAGGGAATATTTGGTAACCATTTACCCAATAAAGACCTAATATCCATCATACATAAAGAAATCCTACATCTCAGAAATAAAAGGACAAAGAACCCACTTAAAACATAGGCAAGATATTTGAGTATATACTTCTCCAAAGAAATACAAATGGCTAAAAAGCACATGAAAATATGCTCCATATCACTAGCTATTAGGGAAATGCAAATCAAATCTAAAATAAGATAACATATTTTACTTATTTGACTGGCAACTATTGAAAAACAGAAATCTACAAGTGTTGGAGAGGATGTGGAGGAAAGGGAACACTCATCCACTGCTGGTGGGAGTCTAGAATGTGGCAGACATTGTGTAGGACAGTTTGGCAGTTTCTTAGTATGCTAATTATAAAACTGTCACATGGTCCAGCAATCTCACTTCTGGCTATATACCCAGAGGAACTGAAAGCAGGGACATGGGCAGATATATATGCATACCAATGTTCGTAGTGATATTATTCACTGTTGCCAAAAGTTGGAGGCAACCCAAGTGTCTATCAACAGATGACTTTGATAAGGAAATTGTGGTTCATACATGCAATGGAATATTACTCAGCTGTAAGAAGGAATGCAGTATTAATTCACAGGACAACATGGGTTAATCTTGAAGCTTATGTTTAGTGCAGTAAGCCAGTAACTGAAAGACAAATATTACATTATCTCACTGATATGGCTTAAGCAAATTGTGTAGACTCACAGAGGTAGGGTTTGGAAGATAGGTTATCAGGAGACAGAAAGGGAACAGAGGGTAGTGAACTGATGCTCAATATGGGCAATGTAGCCATTGGGCAATTTGATGTAATTATGAATTCCAAAAATATAATTGGATCATGCTTGTAAACTGTTCTGTTAATCTGGGCATGATTAAGTTACGATTAGGACATTGACTGGGCCACATCAGTAGGACATTGAGCCCCACGACTTGGTGGGTGAGGGAATCTAATATAAAAGGCAAGGCAAAGGACAGAGGGAGCAGTTTTTGAGTTGCAGTTCTGAAGTTGGAGTTTTGATATTGGAGAGATGGCCCCAGGAGAAGAGAAGTGAGCCATTCGCTTGATAGTCTACAGCTGACCTTGTGGAGGAAATAGAGGAGCTAAGCCCAGAGAGAAACGCAGTACCGGGAAGAGAGGAACCAAGAAGCCTGAACCCTGGCAAACGCTGGCAGCTCTCTTGCTCCAACATGTGGCAATTGGACTTTGGTGAGAGAATAAACTTAACACTTTATGGCCTGGTAACTATGGGCTCCTACCCCAAATAAATACCCTTTATAAAAACTAACCCATTTCTGGTATTTCACATTAGCTCCCTTTGGGCTGACTAATACAGGCAATATCTATGATAAGGTGCAAAGAGGCTGGATAGTGGATAGGGGTCACAGTGGTGGAGTATTGTGATTGGGTTCTATGGTGCTGGAATGTGAGGGGTAGTAGGGTGGGGCATTTGGGTTGGACTATCCATGGAACTTGGAAGAGGGATGGAAGAAGGAGCAGGTAAGATCTGGGGATGTGTAGGTCTGTGGTTAAAACTGCAGTGGTGGGAATGTTCTGGCAAATATGGCAGTGGAGAGATGCAGGTGCATGGCTTCAGGGGTAAGAGTATATGTGGGACACAGAGCACCCTGGGCATGATTCTATGGAATGTGAAATGTTCACTTTGTTATAGTGTGTTATTTCAGTTGGCGGAGACCCACACAAAAAACAAGGAAATATTAAATGCCCATCCTGGGGGGTCCTGCTATGTTCTTAATTAGATGGCAAGAATCTCTCAAAAACATAGGCATTGTCTAATAGAGGAAAACAGACCAATATGTCAAGTCCTTAATATTACTGCATGTAACTATGAACTTTATTCTTCAAATAAAGTTGTGGCAAACACAAACTTAGTAGTTACCATAGTCTGTGAGGGGAAGGGGAGAGAAAGAAGGTGTATCATAATAGTATACTATGTAAAACAACAGGTAAAATAGACCGACCAAGAAAAGCCCAGGACCACATGGTTTCACAGATGAATTATACCAATCATTCTGAAAAGAAACAAGCAAACCTGCTGAAACTCTTCCATAAAATTGAAGAGGAGGGAACATTACCTAACTCATTCTATTAGGCCAACTACACTTTAATACCAAAGGCACATGAACTTAAAAAAAAAAAAAACATGAAATAAAGATATATGATAAAGTCAACCATACAGGTAATTGTACATGCCAGTACTATTCTATTGTGTTTTTGTGGTATGTAACCCCACTTATTTCTTCTTAAATTTCTAAAATTCAAGTGCATAAAAAATAATAAATTTATTGTTATGGCATACAATATATAAATATATAAAATACAGTAAGTACATAAAAATGTGGTGATGAAGGGGTATAAGAATATTATATGTGTATGGTATTGAATTTAAGTGGATATCAAATGAAACATGATTGTTATATATTTAGCATTTTAAACTTAAGCCTCATGGCAAACACAAAGAAAACACATGAAAAATACACATGGAAAGAAATGAGAAGGTACTCAGAATGGTACAATTCATAAAATAAAATAAATGTGGAAGTAGCTATTAACCGAAAAATTGAAGGACAAAAAAAGGTATAAGATTTACAGACAACAAATAGAAAAATGGTAGAAGAAAGTCCTATATCATTAGTAGTTACTTTTATTATCAATGTATTAAACTCTCCAGCCAAAAGGCATAGATTGGCAAAATGGATAACAAAGCAAAATAAAACTATAGGCGATTTACAAAGGATTCAAATTAATACAAGACCCAAGTAGGTTGAAAGTGAAAGTATAAAAATAAAATATCCCATACAAAGAGTAATCAAAAATATCTTGGGTAGCTTTAGTTACATGAAATGAAATAGACATTAAGTAAAAAATTGTTACTAGGCATAGAATACCAATATATAATAATCAAGAATTCATTTCTATAGGAAGACAAAAACAATTAGAAATTGGTTAAGTTTGGCAATACTCAAACCAATGTGCAAGGAATGTGAAATGTTTTCTTTTTTATTCTTCCCTTTCTCCATTACTATTTCTTTCTTTTTCTTCTTTTCTCTCATTCTTTTGATACCTCCTAGAATTCTAGGAAAACTCTATCATTACACTAGTTATATGGAAGATTAAAAATCAGATGCCTCAATGACTCTATTCCAGCAAAACACATTAATATATTAAAATGTTAAATGTGCAACAAAGATTACCAGGTATGCAAATAAAAGAGGTAATGATGGCCCATAAAAAAAGGAAGATAAAGCATTATAAATCATCAGTGAGGAGGGTTAGACCATGGATGTATAAGATGAATATTTCAAAACAGTTGTCCTAAATAAAATCAAAGAGATAAAGGAAAACATGGACAAAGAATGAAAGAAAGTCAGAAAATGGAAGATGATAGAATATCATTTAGGAGATAGAAGTTATGAAAGGGAATGAAATAAAGCTGAAGTTGATAGTTAGAAAAATTAAAAATACCCAAGAGTGATGCAACTGCATATTGGAGCAGCCAGAAGAAAGCATCAGTGTACTTAAAGATAAGACAATTGAAATTATTTTGTCTGAGGAGCAGAAAGGATAAAGAATGAAAAAAAAGTGAACAGAGAATGATGGACCTGTGGGCACCATCAAAACTTACTAGGCATATACAAATGCAGGAGAATAAAAATGCTCTTTATGCTCTCATTTTTAATTATTTATTTTTTAAAAACACTTAGATTACACAAATGTTGCAAAAAAATATAGGAGATTACATATGCCCCACTCCCCACACCTTCCACATTTTCCCACATTAACATCATCCTTCATTAGTAAGGTACATTCATTGCAACTGTTGAACACATTTTGGAACATTGCCACTAAGCATGGATTAAAGTTTACCTTGTAGTTTATGCTCTTTCCCACAAAATTTAAGTTATGGCAAGATATATAATCATCTGCATCTATCATTGCAATGTCATTCAGGACAATTTCCAAGTCCGGAAAATGCGCCAGTATTATAGTTGTTTTTCCTTCTTCCTGCCCTCAGAACCTCCAGTGGCCACTGCCTACACATCAATTATATAACTTCTTCCATTGCTAGAATCACAAAACATCTATAGTAGAATACCAATGAGTCTACTTTAGTCCATACTTCATTTCCCAATCCTGAGAATTCTGGGATGGTGATGTCCACTCCATCTCTAATTGAGAAGGGGCTGCAATCTCTTGGGACCAATGAATGGGACACTTGTTTGCATTTGTAGACGCTCTTGGTTCCTTGGTGTGGTAGTTTTCCATCACTACCTCCTTGTTAGTTGTCCTGAGTGAGTTCAATGAACTGGAGAGTATGTGCTGTCACTCTGTTGAGATTCAGGGACCAGCTGGTACATGGACAGCCTAAATATTTAAGTCTCTTGGACATACATCTACCAAGTCTAGTACTAATTATAGGTTCAAATAGAAGGACAGAAGAGCCATGTGTAGGGAAATGACAACTGAGTCCAACTCTGTCACAGTAGGGAGCATAAATTCCAAACTAAGTCCTACTGGAAAGGCACCAAACTCCTGAGCTATCTGCCCTGACTAGTGTCTGGATATCTCCAGAGACCTCAGGAGCCTCACTATTTGGTGTAGTATCTATTTTGGTAGTCGATGAGATCCTGCTGAGACATTCATAAGCATAATCTCTGGTATGACCTCTCAACTCACTTTGAAGTATCTTAGCCATATAAACTCATTTGCTTTTACTTTTTCCCCCTTTTGGTGAAGGTCTTTATCGAGTTGCATTGCTAGTTGGTGCCAGGAAATCTCATCCCCGGGAGTCATGAAACTGCAATACTGGGAATGCTTTTTGGCAATATGGCAAGTGAGGGATATTGGTTTGGGTGTTGGACATGGGGGTACATTTGGGACAGGGTGCACCTGAGGAAGGCTTCTAGGGAGTGTGTGAGTGTTCATCTTGCCATAGTGTGTTATATCAGAAGGTGGAGACCCACATAGTGAGAAGAAAAGAAGTGGACTCTTATCCTGGGGAGGCCTGCCATGTTCTCAAATAGAGGGGTGAGAGTCTCTAGAGAAAATGGGCAGTGCCTAATAAGTGAGGACCGACCAGTGTGTCATGCCCTCAGTGTTGTTGCAAGTAACTTTGAATCTTGTCCTTCAAGGAGTGAAGCCTGGTGGCTGCCATGGGTCTCAAGGGGAGGGGGAGGGACAAAAAAATAGATGGAAGTGGGAGCATTTGGGGCTGATGAAAGTGTTCTAAATGATCTTGCTATGATGGATACAGGCCATGTTGAATTGCATCAAAATTTGTAAAAGTGTATGCTCCAAAATATAAACCATAATGTAAACCATTGACCATGGTTGGTAGCTATGTTTCAATATTTGTACATCAGTTGTAACAAATGTACTATCCACATATAAAATGTTACTTATAGGGGAAGGGGGAAAAGGGGGAGGATGTTGGGTATATGGGAGTTCCATATATTCGGTATGTGAATTTTCTGTAACCCAAAACTTCTTTTAGGACAAAATGAGAAAAGTAAGACACTGGGGCAATAAATGGAAGAAACTGTCACTGCACATACGACAACAGATCTGACAGTGATGAAAGACAAAATGTCAAAAGAATTTTTAAAATATTTTTTCATTATTTTTTGTTATCCCAAATTTTTAATTAATATTTTTTTGTATTTTATTTCTTATTTTTAAAACTATCATTATTATTTCATTTTCTTATTAATTGTATTAGGCTATTTTATTGGCTTCCTTTCTGAAGAAATTTTGGATCACAGAAAGGTTACAACTGTGGCAGGGGAAGCTCATTGGTGCAGGGTCACAGTGATGGGGGATACATGGGAGGAAGTACACCTGGGCATACATATAAGGTATATAAATGTGTTCATATGTTCATGGGGCATCATCATGGTGGGTGGAGATTCACACAACTGAAGGAATATCAAATTCCCATCCTGGGGAGCTCTGCCACATTCTCTAATGGGTCAGCAAGAATACCCCTAGTACTGGGGCAATGACTAGTGAAGGAGGATGGTCCATTGTTGGGCCCTTGATATTGATGACTGTGCATATAAACCTTTTCTCATGAAATTGAAATTTAGCCTAGTATTATAGGTTGCCTAAGAGTTGCCTCCTGGGGGCCTACTTGTTGCTCAAATGTGGCCTCTCTCTAAGCCAAACTCAGCATAAAAATACATTATCTTAATGCTCTTTTGTTTCTGTTTATTTTTACAATGTGATCTTTCTATGTGCAGTATTCTGTAGTTTGCTTTTTCACTAAATGTAACTAGAGGGTTTTTTTAGTATCCACCTCTGTAGAACTATTTTGTTTGTTGTTTTCAAGCATTGATTGACCCTTTCTGTAAAACCAAATAATATATATTATATTTATAGTAGATATTTTTGAAGAACCAGTAGGAATTATTATTTTTTCTAAATTTTTGTATTTTAGAATATTAAAGAATGTGTAATAGATTTCCACAACTTCTCCATTAGAGATGGGGAATTGAAAATATAACAAGTGCAAGAACTGATTAGAGTTTGGTAGTTGTAATACAAGAAAACCCAACATACTTCCTAATGAGAATATCCCAAGATTTAAACTTGGAATACTTAATATCCTAAATACTATTGTGTACACCACCACCTACAAGGAAAAATGTACCCCCCACCCCAAATTGTTTTCAGATGTTAAAAATGATGATGCCACACACACAAGAGGCTATGAAAGGGTTTATTACTCATACAAAGAGGCTTTCAGGGGACAGGAAGGAAAGGCCCAAGCCTTTCCAAAAATGATGCAAGAGTAGAGAAATGAGATTAGATATGGATTTTTTTGGTGTTTAGGGGATGAAAGTGGGCTGAGAAACCCTGAACAGGCAAGGGCTTGCTTGGTTTTAGCCTCCTATTTTTCCAAGTGAAGCAGTACCTAGATTTTCTTAGCTTACCCAGATGAAGGAAGAAGACAAAAGGAGTAGGGCTTAAAATATATCACTTGCCAAACATAAAAAATGGAATCAGACTCATTATTACAAGTACACTCCAAGAACAAAGGAAGAAATAACAATATACAAAATTATCTTTCTGAAAGTTCACTATTCATCTATGCCCGTACAGATTGTAAGAAATTTTGAAGAAGGTCCAATAGAAAAGTAGGGCATAAGTATTTCTCTAACCATTACAATGAATGTATATAGATGTGATTTGTTATTCAAATTGTAAAATGAAACCTCTCTCAACTCATAGCCTAGAAAAATTCCAATTGGTTAGAAGTTTACAGAACATCATGTATCAAATGGACCAATCTGGAACTGAATTTGCCAGCATCTATTGTGTGGGGATGGTGATAGAAGAGCATTTCTGGGGAAAGAGTCCTTACAAGCACCTGAAGACTATTTACCTGTGCCTTTTATGTCTATCTGCCAAAAATGTCTTCCAGCATCAAATTCCTCAGAACTGAGGATAGATGGGTAAAAGTAAGTGCCCTAGGATTATGAAGATAGTTTGTTTGCATCTTTCCAAACATGGCAATTTTTCTGTCTTCTGAGATAATAAGATTGGTTGGGCAGTTTGAAGATCTAGTCAAATCTAACTTGAATATGTTGGCCAAAATATTGTGGAGGAATATTTCAAATCTCCTTTTATATGAAATATTGCAGAGATATTTAGGTTCTCATACCTGTTGTGCATTCTATCAATACCTTGAAGGTAATCCTGGTCCTCCTGCACACACTTCTCAATTATTTCACTTATTAGATTTTTTAGTGTGAACATTGGTCTGAAATTTGCATTTTATTTTCAATTAATTTTTCTTGAATAACATTCTCTTCAATTAGTTGACTAATATGAATTGCTTCTGCTCATTTCCCAAGAAATGCTTAAATTGTTTGAATTCATAGTAGAATTCCTTCCTCCAATTTTTCATCTTCCACCTCAACTCAAGTGAATTTGAAAATTGGATTTCATACTAAATAAATGCAATGTATGACAAATTTAGTTCCAGTTTCCAACACATGATCTTGTATGTTATAGTTCAATTTAGCAAGATGGATATGTGGTCATAATAAAAAATATTGCTATTTGAAGTTCTATATGTTATTAATTTTGTTAATTTAAAAATATATCCTTTAAGGTACATAATGAAATGTTTTCAGATGTAATCATAAGATACCCAGGAATTTGCTTTAAATTAATGATGAAGCAACATTGGTGAGACTAGAAATAATGATTGACAACTAATTTATAATTATAAAAATTTTCTTGGTATATGTTATTCATTATTCTAGCCTCTCTATTATTATATATTATTGCAATATTATATAATTAGAAAGTTGCTTTTGTTTACAAAAGGGTAACCTTTTGATATCAGTTTGTGTGTCACTACCACATTCTAGCCAAGTCAAGTTCTCTCTTGCTCCCTTCTTTGAGCTTCATCCCTCATTTTCATTCTTTCATTCTCCTTCTCTCAGTGGACCAAAACATGGCTGCCTTCTCCTTGTTCCCTTAATTTCATGAAACATCTCCAAATTAATGTAAATCAATATTGAGGAAAATCCAAGGCAGGCATTAGGGTCCCATCTACTTGTATGGCATGTGGGTTGGAAGTCAGGCCTCCTCTCATATCTGGGGCTGGTTACTTAATCCCCACCATTAAAGTGATACAGGGAAGGATGATAACTATACCCATCTCTTTAACTTTGGTCTGAGCATAAAAACAAATTGATATACATCTCTTGGAACATTTTATTTCTAAGCAATAGGAATTTGTTATGACACAGGATTAAAAAAATTCAGAAGAGTATTTGCATTTATCTTCCTTATTTTGGTGACTGGATTTAGATTTATTGATTTTTCTCCTCATTGCTCTAAATTTGATCAGAGTTGGGCAAAATCACTTTGAAGTCTCTAGACTACCTAAAATCATTGATTGTCCCTGAAACAAATTCCACATAGCTAATTGCAGGTTAAAAAGATACTGTGTTTGCTCACCACTGTCCTTGCCTCTGACTAATTGATTTCCCCACTTTGGTGCCCATCCCACAGGCCTGCCCCATTGCCTGAGTCCTTGCTGCCCTGTAGCCCAGGGTACACTCACCTGCCTTGCAACACTGGTATCCTGGCACAATACTAGGTGTGGATCTTCCCTTTTATCTCCAAACACTTTGGCAATGCTGTTGCCAACACTTTCCAGGGACATTCGGATCCTCCCTTTCCAGCACAGCAGATGTGTCTTCTTGGATCCAGTTCAGAACACACAATACACCACTAAAGATGTTCAGGTCTTTTTCTGAATATCAAAGTTTTCTAAACCTCTTGAGCTGAGGTCCCCATTCACTGTGAGGTAACAGTATGTGTTTTAGACAGGATATGGTAAGAGTTATATATGGTGGATTTTCTTTTGCCCTTATTTTGCTGCCTTATCTGTTAGCACGTTGCCTTTAGGGTCTGTGCCAATAGGAGACTGATGTACTTTACAGTGGATGGCAACCTACTCTTTTGGTTGTAAAATTTCATCCAGCAGGACAAGATAAGGTCTAAATGCTTAATATCTTTATTTGCAGTGTTTAGCAAACTGAACTCTTTCCAAACACCTCTGTGTGCATATAGGATGACAAAAGCATATATAGATTTTGTATATATATTTGCCTTTTTTCCCACATTTAATTGCCTGGCTCTTAAGAGAGCAATTAGTTTTGCTCTCTGTGTTGGAGTACCAGGGGGTAAAGTTTCTGTTTTTAGTGTTTCAATGGGTGTAACTACTAAGTAGACTGCTCTGCATTTGCCATGATCAATCTAACTACTTCCACTGATGAAAAATTCTAAGTCTGGATCAGATAGTGGGAAGTCAGTTAATCCTGGTCAGCCAGAATACACCCCATCAAAAAGTTGAATGCAACAGTAGTGCCTGGGGGTTATCCCTTCTGGCTTTTCATTAAACACAGGCAATAAGGTGGCTGGGTTGAGTTTATCTATAGTTCTTAAAGTATCATTTGTGTTGTTTACTAACACAGCTTGATATTTGCTTAATCTGCCCATAGTTAACTATTTAACCCTTCTGTAGCAACATGGTAAGAATATTCTGCAGTCATGTGAGGGAGCCTAATGTGAATTTATCTGACTCTTGGAGATGGTCACAGATGGCAGCAACAGCCCACAGACATGCTGGCCAGCCTAGGGCAATGGAATCAAACTGCTTTTATGAGTAAGCCACTGGTCATAGGTCCCCTCCAAAAGCTTATATTAATACCCTCAAGACAATGCCTTGTCCTTCGCATACAAAGAGTTTAAATTCCTTCAACAGGTTGGGGAATCCTAAGGTGGGGGCTGCAAGAAGTGTATCCTTAAGCTTCTGAAATACTAGAGAACATTCTGCGGACCAATCAGAATGATATTTTCCTTCCCATTTTAAAGCTTCATATAGGGTCCTAGCAATGAGACTAAAATTTAATATCCAGATCCTGTTGTAGCCAGCCATACCTCAAAACCCTGTAAGTTAATTTTTATTCTAATATTCTTACACTCACCATAGAGTTTCATTTCTGCTGGGTAATAGAGCCCATTGCCCTTCCAACAATTCAAATTCAACTATTTATCACAAGCTATGGTATTTGACCTTATTTTTGAATACTTTTTATTGTTTGTCTGCTAGCCTTTTTACGACTATTATTGTATTTTGATTTGAGGCTTCTTGGGTTTTACTGGCTATGAGTATGTCATCAACATACTGAAGGAAGAACACTTCTTGGAGTTGTACTCCTTGTAAGTCCTTAGACAGTGTCTGTCCAAAAGGAGTCAGGATATATTTAAATCCTTTTGGCAATGCAGTCTAAAAATATTGTTGTTTTATCCCAGTATCAGGATCTTTCCATTCAAATACAAAAAGTTTTTGCGATTCTCATTGTAAGGGAATACAGTAAAAGAAGTCTTTTAAGATCAAAACCATCATCCAAACATATGCACCTGAATTATTAACAAAGAGTGTATGAATTGGGTACAAGTGGATGAATATCCTCTACTCTTTGGTTGATAGCTCTTAAATATTGTACAAATCTGTATTCTTGTTTGCCACGATTTAAGACTGGTCTGATAGGCATGTTAAAGTCCTACTGACAGGGTCTAATTAGACCCCAGCTAGGAAATTTCTTAATCAGAGGTGAGATGCCCAGTTTAGCTTCCCATCTGAGTACTGTTGTAAGTGTGGAGAAGTGCTGTTCAGCCACAGTTTACCTTTACCTTTTTTTTTTTCTTACAATGGGAAAGTTTAATAAATTCAAGTTTGCATTAATAAAAATTGTTATATTTTCAGGTAACATAATTAAGAGTCATATGGAATTCATGGGGAATAGAAAATGACAGAGTTTGTTCTCATAGAGCTTATGGAAAATCCCGACTTGCAAAAAATCATACTTGTGGTGTTTTTTGTCTTCTACCTTTATTTTTTGTGCATCTTTCACCTATCCCAGAGGTCCCCTGTAGCCTATACCTCAGGTGGCACCAAGGTTTTATTTCATTGGGCCCTCCAAGCATCTCAGTGCCTTCTGTGAGGACCAGAAAGGCTCCTTAGTGGGCACAAGTGGGCACTGCCAGGACCTGTATGTGAACTTCAATCATGATGATTGTATTTTATACATGAAGGGCATGGAATACTTGACTCATTGTCCTTTGTCCCCACCTCTTTTATTCTTCCTATGAAACTCTTTCCTCTAATTAAATAAGTGATCTGGTTTCAGGGTTTACTGAATACCTTGGAAAGTTCTCATTGTTTTCCTCAAGGGAGTTCAGGTGAGGCTTTGTTCACCAGTTTAGACTAGTTCCTACTCAGGCTGTTTTAATTCAATCTTGCCCCTGAAAAAGGACATATTTCCAGAATCTGTACTCGACTGTGGCTTCTGGATTCCCAAATTCATCCACATAGTTCTCAACCTCCACAGGTTCACACAAAGTAAATGCCCCCTTGGCTGAAACTCTCCTTCCTCTGTGTTCATTCTGGAGGTGGGAGTTTGTAGGAGAATTGGGTAAGGGAGTGAGGGACTATGACTGGGCAGTGCCAAGGCAGGGATAGCAGCAAGCTTCCATAGGCAGAATGCATTTGAATTTTGCTTTTAGAGACCCTAGGATTTTAATTTAAATCAGTCCCCTGGTAAGTTTGACATGTTTGAGTCCCTCAGTAACAAATACTCAGTACACTGTTTCAGATATACCCAGTGGTGACAATCCCTGAATCTTCATCTCTGGATCTTATCTTTCTTAGGATCTTTACATTAATATGTACAACATCCAAATGTCATCCCATTCATTGACAGATCTTTCATTATCTATTTCTTCAAAAAAATTTATTGAAAATAATTTCCAGACTAGAAGTCTAGAAATCAAGGTTAATTTTTCCCACCATCAGGAAACTACAGGGCAGAGGGAGAGATGAGTAACACAAGGAAGGTTTTGGCCTCCTCTCTATATGGATGGCATCTACTTAGAGGCTAGTAAATTGTTTTTTCTTTTATCAGGAATACAGATGCCTTCAGTGAACACAGATATGATATCAAAGATTTTAAATAGTAAAAGGATATACTGTATATGAAAGAAAAGAATCACCTGCCCTCAATTTACCTTTCCAGAGGAAATTGTTATTAATGATCATCCCAAATACTATATGCATATGAAGTAAAATGCCATTATGATTTATATTGGTTTATATATTATATTCCCCTTATTATATATCAAAACTGAAGCAAAATATATACTCTACAGCTGTTTATTTTTCACTTATTCTTGTCCTATGTCAACACATATACCTAATTTTTCTTTTTCAATTTTATTCTGCACCATGTAATTTCCCATTTTAATCACTTTCCAGTATATAATTCACTGGCTTTAATTATATTCATAATGTGCAACCATCACTACCACCCACTACAAAATTTTCTATAAGTCCAAACAGAAACTCTGTACCAGTTAAGCATTAATATCCCACTTACGGGCTTTCCTGTCATTATTTCCAGTGATTGTAGCACTCATTTTACTATACAAATTATTAAAGCCCTGACAAAGTTATTCCAAACCATGTGGCATTATCATTGCTCCTTCCATACTCAGTGTCCTAGCACGATAGAAAGAGCAAACAATATATTTAAACTAAAAGTATCTATGTTACTTGAAGACACTGGACTTCCTTGGCCCAAGATCTTACCCTTGGCTCTAATCACTATTTGCATTAATCCCTGTGGAAAATATAAATTCACCCCACGTGAAATTGTCAGTGGTAGACCTTTGTTGTAGGGAATGAAATTGACAAATGATCCTTTAGGTCACATTAATGACATGACTCAATATTACAAATCCATAATAAACTATGCCAAAGATTATATCCAATGGGTAAAGATGGTTTTCCTGATTCACATGAATGACACCTGAAAAATCATAGGTGAGAAACAAGAGATTGTGTCTACTGAAAAGAGCACCAATAAGAGACAACATTAAAACATAATTTGAAGAAATACTAGCAAGTGCTTCTGACTTGTGACACTACGGTGTTGAAAGAGGGGGCCACATTTCTCAACTATAAATGTTTCCACTGGAATCTTGGAGATATAAAAATCAAACCAACCAGGAAGTGAAGCAGACAACATAATGAGATAGACTGCTCATTCCCAAAGCAATGGATCAAGACTTCACAGGGACTCTCTTTTTCACATAGTGCATTATTTTCTTTTCCTTCTGTACATTTTGTCCTTACATTGGAATGGAAAGACAATGCCATTGTCTGCTCTCCCAGGCCATTGCAAAGGGGTAAATCTTATAGAGTGTTGTATTTCTCATTATAAACCCATTCTGTGCATGATGCTGGAGGTACAATTGTTTTACCTATGACAAATTGCTCTCAGTTCCCAAATACCACCTTTGTGAATGTCACTCTCTCTTCCTCTTTCTTTCTTCTTCATTGAATTAGGATCACTAATCCAGGAGTTCATTTACCCTACTTCATGGTAACTAGCACAGAACAAGCAAGACTTTCATTTTCACACTGAGACAAAAATAATGGCAAAGCTATTCTCTGGCACACATTTTTCCAAACCATTTGCCTATCTCTTTAGATCTGATAATTCCAAATGGACTCCAAATGGGGTCTGGCTCAGGAAACTTTCTGCTGGCATTTGGCTGGCATCTCTAGTAAATCCCTGAAGGTGTGTTGTGCCCCTTCAGAATTTATTTTTCTTTGTGGAGAAAATAAAACAACTATGCATTTGCCCCTCCTTGTAAGGGTCATTTGACAGTGACAGGGCATGAAACCTACAACTCTTAACTGTCTCCTTAGAAATTCATAGACAAACTGAATCCTCTTATTGGACTGCTTCCCACATTTCACATTATCGAGCCAAATATGATTTGCCTGGCAGTGTTTCCGAGTCTTGATTTGCCTCTTTTAGCAGATAGTTTTTGCGTTGTTTTGTGGCCAATGTTAATGAACTCATGATTAAAAATCTGTCAGAGTGGGAGAAATTACTGATTCTATTCCTAAAGCTATAGTTGCACAGCAATAATCATTAGACTCATTAGCTAAGTTTCCTTCAGACAGTAGTATTTTACTTGACTAATTGCCGGTTGTCTATTGTAATGGATAAACTCTTCTGGGGAAATTTTGACAAAATTACATGAAATAATTAAATAGATCACATCACTTTAACAGGAAGACATTCCTAAGGGCCCTTTTATGATCTCTTTGACTTCAACTGATTTGGGTTATGGGAAACTTGGCTCAGGAGCATACTCCAAATGTTGGGCATTTTACTGCTCATAATAATCATTATAGTTTCCCTGGTGTACTGTGTTTTCTCAAGAGTTTTAAATGGGTGGAACTAGTTGCCTGTAAATCAGCAAATGGTATATAAAAACCAAGAAAAAAATGTACAAAGAGACACTGGCATCACAACTATAAGCATAGCATTGAGACCTGTGAATACTACTCTGAAACTATAAGCAGTAAATGAGGGGGGTACTTATGCCTTAAATTTTGATCATAGCTCTCAGTGGCTGAGAGCCAGATCAAAAGGGTGGAAATTGTTAGATAATGCACATAGGCTCAAGATGCAGTCGCTCATGCTAAGTTCCTAGCCAACAAAGTGAAACTTAACTTAGATTCTCTTTCCTGTGATTGGTTGGATCTCCTGGAACCTGAACCCTAAGACCAACCAATCATAATCTGCCAGCTATTGTTTGGTATGTGTGCCCTGGCTGTTCTGGCTTGATATTAAACAAATATAGATAAAATCTAATGCAGTCATTGGAGTTACTTTCCCTTAGTTTCCTTGTTGGTTGCAAAAGTCTGTCCATATAAACCCTGCCCTTTCTAAACACGTGTGGAGCTCCTATGCACTTTCTGGATGGGATGCTGCCTGATTCATGAATCACACAATAAAGCCCTGACGTCCTAATTTTCATGTCAATAAAAAGTTTTCTTTCATCAATCTTTTATCATGCTTTTCAGTCTTTCAAAGAGACTGTATGAGTATTAGAGACATAGAAAATACTTGAGACCTAGGTTTTAAAAAGAGTTCTCAGGAAGAAATGGTATTGTGTATTTGATGAGAAGATAGGAAGGATATAAGTTATTTATAGTCCATATAACAACTAGTATTAAGTTCCATAAAATACATCTTATTAATTCTTAAAATAAATATGAATATTTATATATGGTAGACAGAAGCTCAGGCAGGTTGTTCATCATGAAAATTATATATTAAATAAAAGCTCTTCAAGACATATTAGAAGATTACCCAGTGAAACATAGTCAATATACAACTGTCAAATTTTCTAGTTCTAATCTGAACTCATAATGTTTCTTTCTCTTATTGGGATAGGCTTCTTAAAAACCCACATTGTCATTTCAGACTTTTCTCCAAATTCCACATCCCAGGAATGCAGGATTGAATCAGATTTCTCAGATCTCAGGCCAAATGTGTAAACAGTTAATATCTAGGGTATAATGATATTCTGGTTTTGTATTCAGAAACCTCAAAAATGATTAGATTAATATCCAGCATTAGATAAACTTAAGTGTCTTTTTATGTTTCTCCTTTTAAAAAGAAGTGCTTTCTTTCTCTTTAATTTGAAAGGAAATTTAAAACATAAATTACTGAAACTATATCATTGTTAACATATTATAATATGTATTTAAATCTCCTTTTAGAAAATACATAAATCATCACAGATGAAGGTGAACTGATATACTCAGTAAAAAAAATATAGTTAATCCATATAAATTCAATCTATTTATACTAACAGAATTGAATCCATAAACAATGTAATCTTTATATATGAGGTTAATATTAATTTTCATATAGTATAGTATCTCACATACAGTATAATTGAACATTGCTTACTTCTAAGTATTCCCTTTTGGCTTCCAAGGAACAGATGATGGTAACTTGGAAAGTTAGTAGCAATAACAGTGGGCCAATTTGGGAAAGATTTCTAAGCTTGCATATTTTACCTTTTTAATGGAAAATTTAAAGTAGAGTGAATACTACTACTTTAATACACCCCGCATAGACTAATCAATCACAAAGTGTTAGCAATTATCATGGTCAATTTTTTTTTTGTTGATATTATACTCTTCTCACACCCATTATATTATTTTTACTTCAAACATCATAAAATATATCAATTCCTCTGAAAATATTACAGACTATAACAGTAGAGGATAACTATTTTTAAAAAATATACTGACAGGATAATTATTACATTCAAAATTTTAAATAAATAGCTCTTAACACAACCTAGTATAGAGTTTGAAGCAAACATTATTTCCTGATGAGAAGAGTGAGGGACAAAGAGACATCATTGTTGATATATTGGGTTTTTCTCTGCATGCTAACTTCTCATGACCAGGAGGATGCCAATAAAGGAGCAGGTGTAAGGGGCAAGTGGGAAGGGTCTGGGTTGGGGGAAGTGGACCACAATATTTGTTTAGTACAATTGAAGCTTGGAGATATATATTATATGCTCAAGTGAAGATATCAAATGAGACACTTGGTATTTTCCAGTCAGTCTAGAACTCAATTTCTAGATCCAGGCTGGGGACATCAGCATAGAGATGGTTTGATAAGCATGGTAAGAGTGTTGAAATTGAGGGAGAGACTGTAGATCCACTGTGTAAGTACTCCAGGACTAAAACATCCTAGCATTTTGTGCTGGAGAAAATGAAAAATGTTGAAAGGCTAAGAATTTTCAGGTGTGGCTAGGGGAATAAGAGGGTCAGCCCCAAGTCAAATGTAGAAAGTTTTGATGAAGGTGATGAAGGGACTGGCCAACAGTGCCTAATATGTTTTCCTCATTTCTTCACCTGCCTAATATGAGGGGTGGGGTTCCTTTGATAGCCTTTATTAGTGACTTTATTAAATAATAAAAAAAAAACTCCCATTTTCTGAGGATTTCCTTAAGTACTACACAGACATTCTGTCATTCAGGTAAATCTGCACAATTTTCTTGTGAGTTTGAAATTGTGATCCAGTTTGTACATGTGATAGAGGAAGTATAGAATAATGAAGTCATACAGTCAAATTTACTATCTGAGGTGACCTAAATCAAGTTTATCTAAACCATTGATAAAGATCATTTCAGTTCCTGTGCAAATAATGTGTGGTATGATGAACTTATGATTCACAACATTGCATATTTTTCCAGTTTTATATGTATTCATATATGTTCATACATGAACATACAGAAAAAATAAGTGTACAGCAATTGTTGAAAACTCACAGTGGGACTTCTGGGAAGATGGCAGACTAGAAGGATATGGGACTTTTCTCCTCCAGAAAAATAGCTAGAGGATAGGCAGAAAAAGTCAATAAAATGATCTTCTAGGGTTTAGGACACCAGGCAAAGGCTAGACACCACCCAGAGGAGAGAGGGACAAAGAAGGGACATTGAAGCAACAGAACTGTGAGTTGAAAGCAGTGGCTACTGCTGCCAGCACCATCCCCCAAACTAAAGACAGTTCAGAATTCTTGGAACTCTGGGCCTGCAACTACAGACAAAGGGGGCTCCAGGGATCTACCACCCCAAGAAAGGAAAGAGAGAAGGACAAAGCCTAAGGCTGACTCAGCTTCTGACCCACAAATTTGGTCTGCTGTTTCCCACGAGCCCTTCCAGGCCAGATGAAACCACACAGTGGTATGCCCGAGAGCTGGCAAAGGACTGGAGAAATCTAACCCTCACATTCTCCCTTTTTCTAGCTAGGACTAGCTGTTGAGGATGCCCCAGGAAAGGGGAGAGAGAAGGACACAATGTAAGGCTGTCTTAGCTTTTGACTCACAGATTTGGTCTGCTGTGTCCCAGAATTACTTCCAATCTGGGTAGGACTGAGCAATTGTTTGCGTTGGGAGCTGGCAAGGGGCTAAAGAAATACAACCATCCCAATCTACTATTCTACTAACAGGGACTGAATATTGAGGACTCAGAGGGGATTGGAATTATTTCCAACATGGAAAAAAGGTGGGGCCTGCCAGAGAAGGCTGGAGAACTTCTCCAGAGAAGGCTGGAGAACTGTTTCAAAGAAAGTTTGAATTACAAGGCTCATAGCCTCCAGACAGGAAACTTTATCAAATTAATCTGGTCTGTGTTGCAACAAGTAAGCCCTGACCAGGCATTGAACTGAGAGTTTTCAAAGATCAACATCTGCCTGCAGACCAAGGAAGTGCATGCAAGAAAATTAAAAATAAGTAGGATAGGCTTTTTCTGCTTTCCATAGCCTCCCTTCCCAAAAGCCCTAGGAAGAGACTCTACAACCAATTACTGGGTCCTGTGCCCAGTTTTGAGCAACCAGCAAGACAGTATTAACAATCCATTTTGAACCAAGAATCAAAGAGCAGTGGTAACACACAGCCTCCTACAACTAAATCCCTACAAAACAGAAAGAAATTAAGCATCTGAGTAAACTATATCGTAATCAGATGCCTAGATATCAGCAAAAAATTACAAGCCATACTAAGAAAATAGATGACATGGCTCAAGAAATGGAATAGATCAAAGCCACAGAAGAGATGCAAAATTTGAGAGAACTAATCAGTGAGATGTGCACAAATTTTCAAGATTATATTAATGAGTTAAAAGACAAAATGGTTAAAGAGATAAATGACACCAAGAAGACATTGAGAGAGCACAAAGAAGAATTTGAAATGCTGAACAGAAAAGTAACAGAGCTCATGGGAACGAAAGATACAATAGGTGAGATTAAAAACACATTTCAGGCATACAAAAGCAGACTTGAAATGATAGAATAAAGAATACACGATATTGAAGACAGAGCAACTAAAATTGAAGAAAGAAAAGAACAGAGAGAGAAAATAAAGGGAAAAATTGAGCATGAACTCAGAGTTAAATGACAGCACAAAATGCAAAAACATACTAGACACAGGAGTTCCAGAAGACAAAGAGAAAGTAAAAGGGGTAGAAAGGGCATTTGAGAAAATAATACCTGAAAGTTTCTCAACTCTCACAAAAGAAATGAACTTACAGGTCCAAAAAGCACACAGTACTCCAATCAGAATAAATCTGAATAGACCTACTACAAGACACATACTACTCAGAATGTCAAATGTCAAAGATAAAGAGAAAATTCTCAGAGCAGCAAGGGAGAAGCAAACCATCATGTACGAGGGACATCCAGTGGGACTTAGTGCAGATTTCTCTTCAGAAACCATGGAGGTGAGAAGACTGTGGTATGATACAATTAAAATAATGAAAGAAAAAAACTGCCAGCTAAGAATTCTTTTTTTTTGTTTGTTTTTGTTTTTTTGTTTGTTTGTTTTTTTACTCAGAGAATTCCCATTTATAAAAATAAACAGCAGTTCAAAAGACACTTCACAAAAGAGGATATAACCAATAAATTCATGAAAAGATTGACATAAATATAAAGTACAATGAGAAATCACTAAAATAGTTAACTTTTAAAATACTGACAATTCAAAGTATTGGCGAGGACGTGGAACAAGTAGAATTAACAATTTTACTTTTGGTATTATTTTCTAACATTTTCCATTATACAGTCTATAATGTCGAGTAAGATGAGAGCTGCATCTAAAGGACTTCCCACATTCATTGCAGTCAAAGGGTTTTTCACCAGTATGAATTCTCTTATGTTGATGAAGCAATGAAGAAGTGTTAAAGGCCTTTCCACATGTATGACATTCATAGGGTCTCTCTCCACTATGTGTTCTCTTATGAGTAACAAGGGAAGAATGAGTACTGAAGGCTTTCCCACATACACAACATTCATAGGGTCTTTCTCCTGTATGACTCCTCCTATGAACAACAAAACTGGATCTACAGGTAAAGGCTTTTCCACATTCCTTACATTCATAGGGTTTTTCACCAGTATGTACTCTCCTGTGTAGAGTAAGTTGCATGCCCCGGGTGAAGATTTTCCCACAGTCCTTACATTGATATGGTTTTTCTCCAGAGTGTATTCTCTGATGTTCAGTCAGGGAAGAGAGGCGCGCAAATGACTTCTTACACTTACTACATTCATAGGGCTTTTCTCCAGAATGAATTTTCTGATGTCTAATGAGAGGTGCATTTTGAGTAAAGGCTCTGCCACATTCCTTACATTCATAGGGTTTTTCTCCAGTATGAATTCTTTGATGATCAATAAGAGCTGAGGAACGGCTGAAAGATTTCCCACATTCATTGCATTCATGGAACTTTTCTCTGGTATGAGTACTCTGATGCTGGGTGAGATGAGTCATCTGGCTGAAAGTTTTCCTACATTCTTTACATTCATATGGTTTCTCACCTGTATGAATTCTCTCATGCTGAGTAAGGTGTGCCCTTTGATTGAAGGATTTACTGCATTCATTACATTTATAGGGTCTCTCCCCAGTATGAATTCTTTGATGTTGAATGAGAGCTGAGCGACGACCAAAGTACTTCCCACAATCTGAACAATGATTGGATTTTTTTTTGTATATGATTTCTCTGATGGAGAGCAAGATGGGTATGGTGGCAGTGAAAATGTCCACATTTCTTACATGTGTTTTCCATGTGTTTTATCACCATATCATACTGGGATACTTCATTAATATCATTCTTTACAGATAACTCCTTAATTTCCACAGGTGGTTCCTTATCATAGGAGGAGGAAGGACACACATTCAATTTCTGAGGCTGGCCATGGACATTTTGCTTTTTCTTTCTCTGTCATCAAGGGCAGTTTCCCATGTTCCAATAGTGAAATCATATCTGACTCAAAAATGCAAAGTCCCAGCCAAACTAGGTTTTGATAATTCTCTAACATCACAGCCTTGTACAAATCTCTCTGAGAAGGACTCAGGAATCTCCACTCTTCCTTGGAGAAGTAAATAGCCACATCTTGGAATATTATTGATCCCTGTGCCATGGATGATCCTCACTTTGCTGGGTCCCGATCTTGAAGAACAGAGGCCTTAGAATGCAGAGCCACGCGAGCCGCCACGCAACTCACAGGCCCCGGAACCTCCAGCCTCTCTACCTCTCCGCGCAGCGACTCCGAGCCGCGACCGCCCCGGCCGGCGCGACACAAACCCCCGAGCCCCCGGCATCGACCAAGAAGCCGCGGCGCGGGCATCCAGCACCCAAGGCCGCACCCGGCGGAGACGCGGGCCGCACCCCAGGCTTCACCCACGCGCCCGAGCTAAGAATTCTTTATCCAGCAAAATTGTCCTTCAAATATGAAGGTGAGTGTAAAATATTCACATCCAAACAGAAACTATGAGAGCTTGGAAAAAAGAACCCACCTTTGTAAGAAATATTAAAGGAAGCCTTAGAATCTGAAACAAAAGACAGGCTTGAAGGAGAGTATAGAAGAAAAAATAGCAGAAAGGATAATCAAAGGAGTGAAAATATGGACAAATATAAGACATGACATATGAAAACCATAGAAAAAATGGAGGAATCAAATAGTGCATTAAATGATATTTAATGTGAATGCATTAAACTCCCAATCAAAAGATACAGGCTGACAGTATTGATGAAAAAGCATGAGCCATCCATATGCTGCTTACAAGAAACTCACATTAGACCCAGGGATACAAACCGGCTGAATGTGAAAGGTCAGAAAAAGATATTCCATGTGACCAGAAAAGGGCAGGGGTAGCTATCCTAATATCAGACAAAACAGACTTCAAATGCAAAAAAAGATATTAGAAATACAGAAGGCCATTATATATTAATAAAAGCAACAAACCACTAGGAAAATGTAACAGTCATAAATATCTATTCCATGTGACCAGAAAAGAGCAGGGGTAGCTATCCTAATATCAGACAAAACAGACTTCAAATGCAAAAAAAGATATTAGAGATACAGAAGGCCATTATATATTAATAAAAGTAACAAACCACTAAGAAGATGTAACAGTCATAAATATCTATGCACCTAACCAGGGTGACCCAAAATACACGAGATGAACTCTGGCAAAACTGAAGGTAGAAATAGACATCTCTATAATAATCATAGGAGACTTCAACACACCACTCACATCATTAGATAGAACAACTAGACAGAAGATCAACAAGTAAACAGAACTTGAACAATATAATAAATGAGTTAGACCTAACAAACATGTACAGAATGTACAAACTCTATGAGTTATACATTCTTCTCAAGTGCCCATGGATGTTTCTCCAGGATACACCACATGTTAGGGCACAATACAGCTCTCAATGAATATAAAAAAGTTTGAAATTATAATAAACACCTTCTCAGATCATAATGGAAGGACACTGGGAATCAATAATAAACAAGAAAAAAGTAAATTTGCAAATGTGTGGAGGCTGAACAAGACACTCCTAAATAATCAGTGGGTCAAAGAAGGATTTGCAAGTGAAATCAGTAAAAATACTGAGACAAATGAAAATGAGAACATAACTTATGAAAACTTATGGGATACAGCGAAGGCAGTCTTGAGAAGGAAATTTATAGCCCTAAATGCCTATATTAAACAAAAAGAAAGAGCTAAACTCAAAGAATTAACTGAACAACTAAAGAAACTATAAAAAGAACAGCAAACCAATCCCAAAGCAAGGAGAAGGAAAGAAATAATAAAAATTAGAGCAGAAATAAATGAATATGAGAACATAAAAACAATAGAGAAAAATCAACAATACCAAAATCTGGTTCTTTGAGAAGATAAATAAAATTGACAAACCCCTAGCTACACTAACAAAGATAAAAAGAGAGAAAAAGCAAATAAATACAATCAGAAATGAAAGGTGGGAAGTTACAACTGACCCCAAAGAAATAAAAAGAATCAAAGAGATTCTTTTGAGAAACTGTATGCCAAAAATAGACAACCTAGATGAAATGAACAAATTCCTAGAAATGCACAACCAACTCACACTGATGCTACAAGAAATACAACAACTTAACAAACCATTAATATTTTAAGGAGATTGAATCCATCATCAAAAATCTCCCAGCAAAGAAAATCCATGACCAGATTATTTCACAGGTGAATTCTACCAAGCATTTGAAAAGAATTATCTCCAATCCTGTTTAAACTCTTCCAAAAAATTGAAGAGGAGGGAAAATTACTGAACTCATTTTATGAAGCCAACCTCACTCTAATACCAAAGCCAGATAAAGATAATACAAGAAAATAAAATTACAGACCAATCTCTCTAATGAACATAGATGCAAAAATTCTCAACAAAATACTTGCAAATCAAATCCAACAGCATATCATGACCAAGTGAGATTTATTTCTGGTACACAAGGCTGGTTCAACATAAGAAAATCAATCAAAATAATGCACTACATTAACAAATTGAATGGAAAAAAAGACACATGATCATCTCAATCGATGCAGAAAAGGCATTCAACAAAATCCAGCATCCTTTTTTGAAAAAAACACTTCAAAAGATAGAATAGAAGATTAATTCCTCGATATGATAAAAGGCATATATGAAAAACCCACAGCCAATATCATAATCTATGGGGAAAGGTAGAAAGAAACAAGACAACAATGCCCACTGTCAACTTGTATTAGAAGTTCTAGCTAGCACAATTGGACAAGAAAAAAAAACAATAAAGGCATTCAAATAGGAAAAGAAGAAGTAAAACTCTGTTTGCAGATTATATGATCCTGTACTTAGAAAATCCTAAAGTATCCATGTCAAAGCTACTTGAGCTAAAAATGAGTTAAGCAAAGTGGCAGCATATGAGATCAACATGCAAAAATCAGTAATGTTTTTGTACACTAGTATTGAACAATCTGAAAAGGAAATTAGGGGGAAATTCAATTTTCAATAGCAACAAAAAGACTCAAATAACTAGGAGTTAATTTAACCAAAGAAGTACAGGACCTATATGCAGAAAACTACAAAACAATGCTAAAAGAAATTTAAAAAGACCTAAACAAATGGAAAGACATTCTGTGTTCATGGATTGGAAGAATAAATATCATGAAGATGTCAATCTTACACAAACTGATTTATAGATTCAATGCAATACCAATCAATATCCCAACAGCTTACTTTACAGAAATAGAAAAGGCAATTACCAAATTCATATGGAATGGAAAGTGCACTAGAATAGCCAAAAGCATTCTAAAAAGAAGAGCAACATAGAAGGAATTTCACTGCCTGACCCTGAAACTTAATATAAAGCTACAGTGGTCAAAACAGTATGGTACTGGCATAAAGATAGTCACATCGATCCATGGAATAGAATTGAGAGCCCAGAAAGAAATCCTCACTTGTACAGTCAACTGGTTTTTGACAAACCTATCAAGTTAATGTTAATGGGACAAAAAATCTCTTCAATAAATGGTGCTAAGACAACTGGATATCTATAACCAAAAGAAAGAAAGAGGACCTCTATCTCACTGCCTATACAAGGATCAACTCAATAAGGATGAAAGACCTAAATATAAAAGCCAGGACCATAAAATTACTAGAAGAAAATGTTGGAAAACATCTTCAAGAACTGTAGTAGGTTGTGACTTCTTGGACCTTATACCCAAAGCACGTGCAACAACAACAAAAAATAGATAAATGGGACCTCCTCAAAATTAAACACTTTTGCACCTCACAGGATTTTGTTGAAAGGATGAAAAGGAAGCCAACTCAGTGGGAAAAAGTATTTGGAAATCACATGTTATATAACAGTTAATATCCAGGATTTATAAAGAGATGTTACAACTCAACAATAAAAATACAAATGACCTAATTAAAAAATAGGGAAGGCTTGAATAAACATTTGTTCAAAGAAAAAATGCAAATGGAAAAAAATACCCATGAAAAAATGCTCAACATCACTTATAATTAAGGGAATGCAAATCAAAACTACAATGAGATATCATTTCACATGTATCAGAATGGCCACTATTAAAAGACAGAGAACTACAATTGTTGAAGAGGATGTGGAGAGATAGGAACACTTATTCAATGTTGGTGGGAATGCAGGATGGTACAGCCACTGTGGAGAGCTCTTTGGCAGTTGCTAAAGAAGTTGATTGTAGACTTGCCACATGACCCTGCAATACCACTACTGGGTATATACCCAGAAGAACTGAGAGCAGTGAACTTACAGACATCTGCACACCGATGTTTATAGTGACAGTTATTCGCGATTGCCAAAAGTTGGAAACAACCCAGGTGTCCCTCAACAGATGAATGGATAAACAAAGTGTGGTGTATTCAAACAATGGAATATTGTGCAGCTGTAAGAAGAATGAAGCCATAAAGCATATGACAAAATGGCTGAACCTGGAGGACATTATGTTGAGCGAAGCAAGCCAGACACAAAAATAAAAATACTGTATGATTGCATTCCTATGAACCAAGTATATTGTGTAATATATTGTATAATTTTAAAAAATTTATATGTATCCAGTACATTTAATTGAGAAATGTATGTTTTTATTCAACTGTTTTTTTTTTTAGTTTTTAATTGTTTATATTTTCAATTATTAAATACACAAAATAAAGTTTTTAAAAAAGGAAACACACAAAGCAAACATACATAGCATAATACAAGGCCTCCATACATCACCCCACACCACCAACTCTTTGTATTGTTTTGAAACATTTGTTATCAATTATGAAAGGTCATCGTCAATTAATTACTACTAACTATAGCCCATATCTTACATTTAGTATATTTTCCCCCAATCCACTTGGTTAATAACACTCTGTATTTTATTATATATTTGTATAGTTCATTAGAAAACATACTCATGTTAGTTTTATTAACTGCAGTCCATCTTCCACCAGAGGACTCACTGTGTTATACAGTACCATGCTTACCATGTTTTGTATAATCGATTCAAAATCTACACTCACTGGTCCTCATTAACATCACAAAGTTGTACTGTCATCACCTCAGATGTCCATTTTAGTACATTTTCATTACTCCAAATGGAAAAATCCCATAACACCTTATACTCTCTATGGTTGTCCTTTAAGATTGCTATATCTTTGTCATTGCTACAAAAATATAACATGGTTATCATCCATAAGGTACATTACTTGTAATTTTCTTGTGTATCACCAAATTTTTAACACTTTGTGAAAAAAGTAAATTCTTATATTTATATTATTAACCACAATCTTCATCTACCACCAGAATCACTATGTTATACATACCCTAGATTATTTTCTAGCTTCCTTTTAATTGACATTTACATCCACAGACTACACCTTTCAGCTACAAGCACATTTATAAATCACAGTGTTACTTATACTCATTATATTGTATTACCATCAACTCTATTCATCTCCACACTATTTCAATTAATCTTGGACCAGAAAAGCCCCTCTTCAGATACACAGAATGGACTCCCTAACCCCCACTGGCTCCTATTACACGTCCTTAACAAGAACATGTGAAACTCTGGCAGCACCTACAATTGAGACAGCAGTGGGATGGCTTGGCTGGGATGCTGACCACCTATGACCTGAGCAGTGTTATCACCAGTGGCTCCAGAGAGGGCCACAACACCCTGATTCCTTTAGAAAACATGGGGATTGTCAATCACACCCACTCCTAGATGAGCTCCACAATGAGCACGGGGATAGTCCAAGGCTCCGGTGCCCATGGCAGCCATGGTGGTGGCTCAAGTGCCCACTAGGCAGTCAACAGCCAGTTCACCATTGGCAACAAGCCATCTCCATGGCCTTACCCATGTCCATCCCCAGCAACACCATGCAGTATGGGAGCTAGGGGACTCTGGACTGCTTGAGCACCACAGCACTAGGATACCAAATGAAGACTCACCCACTACCTTGATGCTGGGGCCCAGCCACTGGGCCATAGCTTGTTTGGGAGTGACAAGTACAGCTAGAAGTGAGGGGTAGTAAGAAGTAGCAGCAACCCAGCCCTAGTCCCTCCAGGACCCCTGCTGTGTGGGGCCTCCCATCAACTACCAGGCCTTGGTCATGGTAGACATGGCATGCTGCTATTTTTCCCCTTCCCTTCCCTTCCCTTCCCTTCCCTTCCCTTCCCTTCCCTTCC
>JAKSZT010034205.1:0-37784 GCA_026826555.1 Tolypeutes matacus | reverse complement strand
TCCCTTCCCTTCCCTTCCTTTCCCTTCCCTTCCCTTATTTTGTGGAAAGAACCAGTGTCAATTCATATACTTTCTGAGAAACTGGGCGTCCTGGCTGAACTAACAGCCCCTATCTCCCAACTCGTAGGCTCAGCAGTGAGGGGGTGCTTTGCCAAAGTTTCAGGGTAGGGGCCAGGCCATTGGAGTGCCCACAGCCCCCCTACACACCAAAGGGTTCACCTTACACTTGAATGTACTGCCTGGTTGTCGGGAAGGCCCTCTGTCCTTGGGCCTTGCTTGCTGCTCCTGCCCTGTCCCTGAGCCCCTGCAGGTCCAATTTCCTCCACTCTCCCCCAGCCAGAGCTAAGCCAGGCAGTGGCAAGGTCCTGGCCTCTGTTGCTCAGGCAGATGCAGAAACCTCCAGGCTCTGTTGTGAAGGGATCTCTTGACCCACAGCTAATCTTAGGGCCCTGTGAGTCTCTCTCTGGTTCTTGAAGATGCTCCTGTCCCAGACTGGGAAGGGGACTTGCAGGGACCACTTCCTCCACAAAATCAAACAAAACAAAAAATAAACAAGGTTCTTTATGTCCTTGGTTAAGTTTATTCCTAAATAATTCATTCTTTTAGTCACTATCAAAAATGGAATTTTTTTCTGATTTCCTCCTCAGATTGCTCATTAATCGTGTATTGCAATGCCATTGATTTTTGGTTAATCTTATATCCCACCACTTTGCTGAAATTGATATTAGTTCTAGTAGCTTTGTTGAGGATTTGGGGGGGGGTGGGTTTCTAGATATAGGATAATTTCATCAGCAAATAGCAAAAGTTTTACTTCTTTCTTTCTTATTTGAGGAATTTTGTTTTTTCTTACCTAATTGCTCTGGCTAGAGCTTCTAACACAATATTGATAAATAGTGGTGACAGTGAGCATCTTTGTCTTATCCCAGTCTCAGTGGGAAAGCTTTCAGTCTTTCACCATTGAGTACAGTGTTACCTGTGTGGTTTTTTTAATGTATGTATGCATTTTACCATGTTGGGAGAGCTTCCTTCTATTCTCATCTTCTGGAGTGTTTTTTATCAAGCAAGTATACTGTATTTTGTCAAATGTCTTTTCTGCATCAATCAAGAGGATCATGTGGTTTTCTTCAATTTATTAATGTGGTTTATTACGCTAATTGATTTTCTTCTATTGAACAATCCTTGCATACCTGGGATAAAACCCACTTGAACATTGGTTACACTTTTTTAAATTTGCTTTTTGCTTCAGCAAATTTTTGTTGAAGATTTTTGCATCTATATTCATTACAGAAATAAGTCTGTTATTTTCTTTTTTCATAGTATCTTTATCTGGTTTTGGTATTAGTGTTATGTAGGCTTCATAGAATGAGTTTGGTAGTATTCCTTCCCTTTCAATTTTTTGAAGAGTTTGAGCAAGATTGGTGCTAGATAATCTTTGAATAATTGGTCGAATTCACCTGTGAAGCCATCTGGTCCTTGGGCTTTTCATTTCCTGGACTTTTCATTTCTTGATGACTATTTCAATTCCTTTGCTTGTGAATTTTTTGTTGAGGTCCTTTATCTCTTCTAGGTTCATTGTAGGTTGTCTGTGTCTTTCTAGGAATTTGTTCTTTTCATCTACATTGTGTAGTTTCTTGGCATACAATTGTGATCTTCTTATGATCACAATTTCTCAGGGTCATGTCTCCCAGCTCATTTCTGTTTTATTATTATTATTATTTATTTATTTACTTACTTCTCTCTCTCTCGCCCTCTTTTTTTTTTTTTTTTTCGGTCAGTTGAGTTAATCGTCAATTTTGTTGATTTTCTCAAAGAACAAACTTTTGGTTCTGTTGTTTCTCTCTACTGTTTTTTGTTTGTTTGCTTGTTTATTTTTTCTCAATTTTATTTTTTTTTACACTCTGGTCTTGCTATTTCTTTCCTTAGGTTTGTTTTGAGATTAACTGGCTGTTCTTTTTCTAATTACTCCAGGTGTGCAGTTAAGTCTTCAATTTTATCCATTTCTTCTTTTCTAATGTAAGCATTGTAGGCTATAAATTTCCCTCTTAGCATTGCCTTTGCTGTATCCCATAGATTTAGATATATTGTGTTCTCATTTTCTTTCATATTGAGATATTTGCTGAATTCTCTTGCAATTTCTTCTTTAATCCACTGATTGAGTTTGCTGTTTAATCTTTATTCCATTTTCTAATTTTTTTTGTTGCTGAGTTGTATGAATTTTTTTCTATATTTTAACCCTTCCAAGAATATGGTTTCCAAATATTTTCTCCCATTCTGTATGTTGTCTTTTCACTTTCTTAATATTGTACTTGGTGCACCAAAGTTTTTAATTTTATTGAAGTCTAATTTATATATTTTTTCATTGGTTACTTATCTTTTGCTGTAAAGACCAAGAATTCAGTGACTAATTCAAGGTCTTGAGGGTATTTCCCAATGTTTCCTTCTAAAAGTTTTATAATTTTTAGCTCATTGATCTAATATAAGTTAATTTTTTTATTTATGGTAATTTCATTATTTTCCATTATAAAGAATAATAATAGAATACCATGAACCATTGTATGCTAACAATTAGATAACCTAAATGAAATGGACAAACTCCTAGATAAACACAAACTCCCTACACTGACTAAAGAAGAAATAGAAGCTCTCCACAAGCTGATAACAAATAGTCTGAATCAGCCATTCAAAATCTCCCAACAAAGAACAATTCAAGGACAGATGGCTTCACTGTTTGAATTTTACCTTGAAATAAGAATTAACTCCAATCTTTCTCAAACTTGTCCAAAATAATGTCAAGCAGGGAATACATTCCATCTCATTTTATGAGTAGAGTATCACTCTAGTAACAAAGAAAGATGAAGATATTTTAAGAAAAGAAGATTGCAGTCCAATAGCCCTTATACCTATAGATGCAACACTATACAACAAATACTAGCAAGTTGAATCTACAGAACATTAACAGGATGTTATAACATGACTAAGTGGGATTTATTCCAGGAATTCAAGGGTTGTTCAATTTAAGAACATCAGTAATGCAGTACATCACATAAACAGAACAAAGGAAAAAGATGGGATTATTTCAATTGATGCAGAAAAGCATTTCACAAAAATCTAGCAGCTCCTCTTGATAAAATTTCTCAGAAAATAAGGAATAGTGCATATGCCAAAACCCAACAAGTGACATCATGTCAATTGACAAAGACTGAAATCTTTTCACTTAAGATCAGAAACAAGACAAGGATAACTGTTGTCACCAATGGTATTCAGCATGGTACTGGAAGTTCTTAGCCAGAGCAATCAGCCATGAGAGAGACATAAATGTATTCAAATTGAAGAGGATGATATAAAACTATCCTTACTGAAGCACATAGGCTCATGAGGATAGACCACTGGCTGTTGAATTAATCCCAAGCCCACACACACCACAAAAGAAATAAAGATGCCAAACTCCTCTAGTAAGAGGACCTATTTCATAGGTAAGCTATCTAATTGACTCTCCTGATTATCTGGGTGCCCTGTATGGTGGCCTTTCTCTCTCCTTTCCACCTCCTTCATTTTTCTGTTCTTGAGCTGTAGTGGATGCTGTGGTTCACTTCTCAGAAACCTCTTCTCATAGAGGCACTCATTCTCCCAGCTGCCAAGAATGTTAGGAACTACCTAGCCACAGTCACACCTCTATTGGTTGCAGCTGTATCTAATAACTGGCTGATGCTTTGGTACAAATTCCTCTTGCCTTAAACTGGGACAATTATAAAGGCCATCCTAACTCCCAGGCTCACCATGTGATCTGCTGAGGCCTCTATTAAAACAGAATTGAAGTTCAACTTCTCCCTCTGCCAATTCTACTTCTCTCACTTCCTTAAAGGTTTTTTTTCCTATCTGCACACCATGATACACTAGTAGCTAGCAGATCTCACTCTCAGAGTCAATTAACAGGGAAGCCAAACTAAGATAGCTATTCAGCAGAACAAGTAAGTTAAAACTAACATACATCATACTTCTGTTTTTGCAGGTTAGCTATACAAGTGTCTATTCTCTCACATCTATAAGGAGACTCCATAAGCTTTAATTAAGTAAACATTGGGTGTTCCTGAATGCAGAGAGGCAGTGAGAATCTTATAGCCAGCGAGTAGGGTTAATACAATCTTCCAAGGGACCAGAAGCAGGGACCTGGTATTAAACAGCCTCGGTAAGTGAGGGACAAGAGAAGCCAGCTTGGAAAGAAGAATCATTTAGGCTTTCAGTCATATAATTAAGCAGGGCTAGGTTTCACAATATTTCAGACTCATTTTAACTCTGTGACTTCCAGGGTACTACTCTGTAAACTAGTTAAAAAAAACAACAACACTGTAAACTTTCTCAGGGTTATGTTTTCTGGATTATATACTAGTTAAAGCAGATTGTGGCTACAACTTCCTTAGCACAGGGTAGAGCACACCTGAGAGAGGACCCTTTCCTCAACACATATGTTTAAACCAGGCTTCAGAGTAGGCAATTACTCATCCCACTCCCGTGCAGGAATGATCTCCCATTTACCTTGTGGGATCCATGTGTATATATGGCTACTATCAACCACCCACACTGATGCCTGACATGCAGAACATATAAGAATAAGTCTTCCTGCCAATTCCTGCTTCAGGAAAGAGAATATATTGGAGAAAAGAGGCCATATAGATCCTGGAGACAGGAAATTTGGTAAAAAACTGTGACCCTGAGCTCGAATTTGCAAAACTGAAAAACTCTGTCCTTTTTGCTTCTAATTTTCATTAACAGTTCACATGTGTGTGAGTTCACCCAGTCTTGGTCAAGCCACCATCCAGGGTCTGGTGCACAGTGTGTGCTCAAAGCCCCTGCCCAGCTAACTCTAACACCAGGATCAACTTGATCACTCCTGTAGCCCCAAGATTAAACTAGAGAAAGCTCAGCCTCTTTGGCCTGAAGCTTGAGTGTGTTTCAGAGACTCCTAACAGGTTCCTTGTGTAGGGGGTTCCAGCAGTAGAGTCTATGGTAGTATCACTACACTGTATATTTGCACATTATTTTCCTAAACATTCTCTTTTGGAGAATAGGGAGAAGATGATAGTGACTTAGAATATGAGTAGCACTAGCAGTAGGACATTTTGGTAGACATCTCTACTTGCATATTTTAACTTTTTATTATGGAATATTTCAAACCTATGGAAGAGTAGAGTGATTGGTGTAATATAACCCACATAGACTAATTACAAACAACAGGAATTGTCATGGACAGTTTTGTTTCATCAATACCATAACCTCTTCTGACAAGTCTTAATAATTTTAACACAAAGCTCATAAATCATATCAAATCATTGGAAAATAGTTTAGAATATATGAGTATAAGATAAACATTTTTTTTATTTTGTACATTTAATAATTGAAAACATAAACAATTAAAAACTAAAAAGTAAACACAGATGAATAAATATATACATTTCTCAATTAAATGTAATGGATACATGTAAATTTTTTTTTGAATTAAACAATATATTACGCAATATATTTGGTTCATAGTAATGCATTCATACAGTATTTGTCCTTTTGTGTCTGGCTTGCTTCACTCAACATAATGTCCTCCAGGTTCATCCATGTTGCCATATGCTTTATGACTTCATTTCTTCTTACATTTAAAAATATATACCTGGAGTACTATTATTATATCTAAAACTTAAATAATTTCCTTTTTATAAAATTTACTTTAACTTCAAAAAATAAAATAACACACAAAAGACAGCTTAACGAATTATGGAAGCATTACTTTAAAAATCCTGTTTTTAGGATTAAATAAGATAATTCCTTATTATATTATGGTATCACACAAAAATAGAATATAAGTGGAAGAGAATGCAAGTAAAACTAGATGATGGTAAGAGTAAGGGAAAGAGTGACATCATTGCTGGTTTCTTGTTTTTCTTCTATATATGCTACCTTCAACTGTTTCAATGGACACTGGTAAAGGAACAGGTTTATGGGGCAGAGGGATGGGTTTGGATTGTGGGAGATGGATCACATGATCTATTTTGCACATTTTTAGCCAAACTCAGGGCCCTAGACTTTATTCATGACTGCATATCCTCAGACAATACAGTTTACTGGGCCTTAAAGAAATTTGTTACTTACATTATAACTTAAAGTTTAATATACCTAGAAATAAATCTAACAGAAAATAAATGTCCTGTGTCTAGAATTTCATAAAACACCATAAAAAACTTAATTTAATTTAATTAGAGAAAAAATTAAGGGAGAGAAATTATAGACTGTCTAAATTAATGTAAAATATTAAGAAGACTTGATATCATAAATGTATCAAAATACTTGCCTTAAATCTCAGATATTTTTTGGTTGGTGAAATGGAAATCAGACTTGCACTGAATAAAAAATGAATTCCAGGTAGATATAGACTTTGTCATACCAGAAATATCATCCATGTGATTCAGTTCTTGGTGCATTGAACTAAGTCATATCAATCTTATCTCCCCAAACTCTGGGGAAGGAAGGGGACCAGAGATTGTGTTCAAACATGTGGGCATTCATTCAATGAATCATGCTAAAGTAAAAAAAAAAACATATATCCAAACTGTGTTTACCTTAAGCCTGAGCCAAAACATGTGTATTCTTCTAACAGTGTGATTTATTGTATAGGATTTGGAGGGAATTGGATTACACTTTGCTCCACATTACAACAATAATATGTTCCTTGTAATCTTTTCAACACTATCATTCTATCTCCACCTCAAGTAAGCTATAGTATTTTATTTCAGAGTTCTTTTCTTATATAAATACAAATATTATTTTTTCTTTTGAAAAGGTACATTTTCACATGGAATTCTGGATAGATGTGTAAGTAATTTTGAGTAGTGTTTTCCTTTAAAGAGAGAACATAGACCAAACATAACTTTTTCTTGTTGAACTAGGTACATGTTTGAACCATGTGTACATAATTTTACTTGCAAACATTTCAAGCAACTGAATCTAGAATGTTGTCCATTTTCTTTAAAATAGATATTTTATTGAGGATTAGAAGCAAATGATTATACTCCAACCTCAATAATGATCATCCATATGAAGGTAGGCTCAAAATAATTTAGTTTATTATGTCTCTGAATATCCCCACCTCACTCCTTGTGGCAGTTTGAGATTATTTTATGAATCCCCAAAAGACAAAGATTATGTTTGTAAACTAATCTAGTCCTCTGGGTGTGACACCCTTTGATTGCATTAAATTAAGCTGAGGGGCCTTTGATTAGATTACTTGTTAAGATTGCTGTATGGCTTTTTATTGGATTGTGTCAGTGAGGCATGACTCAGGTTGAATCCCTATCCCCTTGCTCAGTCTGATATAAATGGACTCACACAAAGGGACAGAGAGAGAAAAAAAAGGGTACTGCCATGTGATAGAAAAGACTCCAGATTGCCCTCAGCTGAGCTGCAAGAACAGAAGCCCTAAGAGACAACAAGCCCCATGCCAGGAGAGGACTATAGATCACTTAAGTGCGAAGTCCCAAGAATCGGGGTCCAAAAAGCAGCTGAAGGGGAAACAGTGAGCCTGGAGGGGAAGGCTGAAACCGAGAACTGTGGCCATCTTTCTTCACCACAGGGTAACACACTGGGATCAACAGTAGCTGACTTTGGGGAGAAAGCATATCTGCTGATGTCTTGATTTGGATGGTCTTGAAACTGTAAGATTTTGACCCAAATAAATCCCCATTTAAAAAGCCAACAGATTTCTGGTACTTTGAATCGGCAGCCCTTTGGCAAACTGAAGTGTTCCTAATGCCCAATGGCAGATTCTTGTAGGCACTGTTTACTATTTAAAGTTGCTGATATAACGTGTCACCTACTGGAATACTCACTACATATATATTGATTGAGTGAAGAAAGAGTGTGCTGTCCAGGATACATTTCAAGAAATTGATTTATAATATATGGATTTTTTATAAGAGCCAGGGGCTCTGCAATAGCAATGATTCTGCACTTGCAAAATATTTTCTTTTGAACCAAATGCTCAGCTCCCCAATCTGACTTCCCTGCAATGATAGCTTGACTCTGCACTTTCTCCTCCCAGCCTACACCTCCCTTTCCATTGAGAATCAGAGCAGAGAGAGAAGTATTATTGTTATGTGCTCAGCTACCTAAGAGGCCTGAAGTTGATGTGAGAAAATGCAAAGAATGTAACACTAGAGACTGCAACACATGAGTGTGGGAAGAGGAAAGCAAACACCAAGTATATTGGGGAAGAAATGAAACTTGTACATGAAGTTAAGTACCTGAGCATTCAGTTGAAAAGTGTGTCATGTACTTGGAGACTGCATCATGGACACTTTGAGTATGATGGAGGGAATGGATGATAGCTTGTTTCTGGTGGACATGTGACAGAGAGACAAAAAACATAGCTCTTCAAAGGATGTAATCCAGCATATATAATCAGAATGAGTCAACTGATTCTTTGGGTCAGTTTTCATCTCTGAGGTTTGAAAATCTCCTTCCCCTTGTCTGGGAAATGAACTGCCTGAGGTGAATTAAAGCCCTGCAAAGGATTTCTAACTGAAAGAGTGCCAAAAAATTTATCTGTGATATGAGGATGTAAGAATATGGAAAGTGAAATTTTCACCTGATTGCTGGAAAATATATTTATTAAAATTTCTTCATTTAAACAACTCTGAACATTCTAAATTTAATTGGATTTTCTACTAATCTAATTTATGAAGTTAACTCCTTACACTTTGTTCCCTGGATAATATGAATCAGATCTTCTCAGTTTTTCTTACAGGAATGTAATAATGTATCAAAATAAAATCAGGTGAAATGGTATCAGGAGCATCTTATAATCCAGTAAATCTGTATCTTTTCTCAGAGACAGAATGCTTTATATTCTTCAGTGGTCGACTGAAAAAGGAGCCATGAAAACCTTGCACCTGCACAACAATATCTAAACTGTGGTTAATTAGTTGCTGAAAGCGGGAAATCAAAAGCAATTTGGATGTGCATGAGATAATTCAGGACTGAAATTTTTCACATACGCTCTTCACAAGACCCCTGGAATCACTTGTTTTTCTTCTCCTCTACCCCTCTCCTTTGCCTATAAAGACCCTAACTCCCATTCTCACTTTGAACTGTTTGGGGAAGATTTCCCCAATTCCTTGCTTATGCACTCACAATAAATCACCTTCTCACTGAGAGACATGATTCACCTTTGTGGCACTGGGTTGATAGGGCCCATCTATTGGAAATGAGTGATTCTTATGGTAACAAACCCAATGTCAATTCAATATGAACAGGAACAGCTTTGTGTGTTTAAGTCATAGAAGCAGTTTTCAAAAATTGTTAGTGCTAGATTCAGGCATAGTTGGACAATATCTACCTAATCTCCAGATATTACAAGGAAAAAATGAAGCAATGAGGAAACTAAAAAAAGATAGCTTATCATTCATAATCTCTTACTGAACAGATTGTAAAAGGTTTGGAATCACATCCAATACAGAAGTAAGCCTTGAGTAGTTTAGAAAATTTATCACTCAAAGTACGGATATGAGACCTGTCATTCAAACTGTAAAATGAAATCTCACCTAACTCATAGTCCAAAAAATGCCAATTCTTCTGAGCTTTTCCCTTAACAGAAGAGGGACTGGAGCACTGCCTTCTGAAACATAGTCTCCATTCCACAGCTGGATTGTCCAGCATCTGTTCTGTGCTGATGAGGGTTGCTTCCCCTTCCTGCAAAGAGAGTCTTTACAAACACCCACAGTCCATTCAGGCTTGTCATCTGCTTGGAGCTCCCAATAATGTCTGCCAGAATTGAAGCCTTCAGAACCCAGGACAGCTGGAACAATAGCAATCTCTTTGAGCTAGGATGAAGCTTTTGATTTTTCATCAGAAATGTCACAGACTTTTTATCCTGGTAGGGAAGCATATTCAGGTGTGTGGTTATGAGGTCTAAAGTAACATCCTTTGTCAATTTCTGTATAATTTTGTAGAGCCTAATACTGCAGAAGAATAGTGCATCCTTTTTTCTTGAACTAGAAAGAATAGAGATCTGGGCTTTTCAGGTTTTTACACCTGTCGTGGATACTCTTGATATCTATCAGTAATTTCATATCTGACTGCACACTCTTCTCTGCTTCCTCTACTAGGAAAAGGTCAAGTGTGGATAAGTAGTCTGAGAATGCTGGTATGTTTGTATTGAGCTTCTAAAGAATATCCTCCTCTTCATCAGCTAATCTACACAAAACTGCATCATGATCATGTTCTAAAAACTTTATTCAGGTGCTCCATTTCAGAGACTACTTTCAGCATCCTGGATTCCACATTCTCTCTCAGTTCTAATGATTTTCTCTTTTGGGCGGCCAAGACTTTTTGCAGGTCTGCCACTTGCTTTTTCAGTGGCCTGATGAAACTGCTGAGTCTTTTCCTGTGGTGAGGAGCACCATCGTCAATGGGCCTCACATGATGACACTGGTGGTTGGGGCCTGAGCACACAGGGGACACAGCACCATTTTGTCCTCCTCACAGAAAAGGGTCTGGACCTGTGCCTCTCACACAAGCGTGTCCCTTCCTGCCTCTTCCTCTTGCTCCTGATTATGTGGAGGTGCTTAGCAATTTTACTCATCTTTCCCAGCTGGGTGGGACCCTGAATTGCCAGTCTTAGCATCGGTGGCAATGCAGACAGGGCAAGGGAACCTGCTCTGCAGATCCTCCCAGGACTGCTGTATGTAGGAGTGGCAGAAATGGTGCCCCAATTCAGTGGTGAAAGGGTCTCTCAGGTAATCCAAGCTGATGGGGCAGCTAGCTTCTGCCTGGAGTTCTTTCAGGGCAGCTGCAACTGCCATTGGGCTGAGAATGAAGGTCTGGACTGAGGAGAGATTTCTTTAAGAGGTTGGGCTCTGGAAGCTTTCTCCTGAAAGAAGCAATTGAGGTCTTTTCTCAATCCTACTGGTCAGAAAAGAGTGCTGACTTCAAGTTATATCTTTGCTCATGGGGAAAAGAAAATGTTCCTTAATTTAAGTAAGCTAGCATTTGTTTTTGTAGCCCTTCTCACTGCCTGATTAGAGAGAACCACTGATTTTTCTCTCCAACCCACCAGTCTACCTGTACCCAAGTCCACCACTGTGGATTTGCACAGGACTGTGGAAAGAGTATGGCCTTTGGTGTCTTCTACCTGACTTCTATAAAGGGTCTCTGTAAGTTACCTATAAGTGGACTTTGGGTGTTCAGGAAAACAGAGAGGCAAGGAGAATGTTAAACCCAGAGAGGAAGGTTAGCACTACTTTCCATAGGGCCAGAATCAGGAACCTGGTACTAAACAGTCTCTAAGTGGTAGCGACAAGAGGCCATTTTGGAAAGAAGGATGGAGAGCTGTTTAGGCTTGCAGGCATGGAAGAGAGAGTGCATGCTCATTGACCATGGGTGGAGGAGAAGAATAGATGAAGAGATCATGAGGATAGCTGGAGGCTTCTCCCTTTCTGACCAGGGTCTTCTGAGAAACAATTTGTCATTTAATCCCCAGTTACAACCTTTCAGATTGTTACTATTATTATTGCTGTGAAGAACTGGAAAGTCATTGTAAGACCAAATTATACTCATTCCAAGGTAGTTTACAGAGCATCCCCTCTAACCCTTTCTTCTACCAGAAGGTAAGGGATTAGGGAAGTCTGAAGTGGAGCTGCTTCCCCTGGACTTGTGTGGATGAGTGAGGGGGTAGTAAGCCTTGAAATGCAACAGTAGCAATCACTTCATTCAATCAGTCTGCATCACAGTGGATGAGTGGGTGGGTCTGTCCCAACCAGGAGGAATATGCCCCAGCCCACAAACACAGGCTCACCGAGGACACTCCTGAGAGAGTGATATTTAAGATCAAAATTTTTTTAACATTTTTATTTTGAAATACTATCAAACATATAAGACAGTTGCAAAAACAATACAAATACCAATACAGAGAACTCAACATACTCATATATCTTACCTCAGATACCCATATTCACCAACTTTAATATTTGTCATATATGCTAAATCATTCTATTTATACATCTATCTATCTCGCTAGCTAGCTAGCTATCTTTCTTTTTTAAACTATTCTATTGATACATATAAATAAAACATAAGTCCATCTAAAGTGTACAATCAATGGTGTTCGGTGTAATCACATATATCTGTATTCATCACTTCAATCAGTTTTAGAGCATTTTCATTATTCCAATAAAAATAAACAACAAACAAATAAACAAAACTCATCACTTCTTATCTCTCTATGCTTCCTCTGCCATACATAGCTGCTATTCTATTTCCTTCTCTCTTGCATATTTGTATGTATATTTTGTAAAAAGTCTTATATATGCAATATCACCCATATTCTTGTTTTACATGAGGTTTTACTGTCTTATACAGTCCCATGATACACTTTTAGATTTTCCCTTTCAACAACTGTCATATCCACAATAGCAGAGAAACACCATGACATGCTTTAACTATTTCTATTCATTTCTAAAGATTTACAAAAAAACTTTTATCAATTCTGCACAAATTAATACTCAACTTTCCACTCTCTACCCTCCTTCTGTCTTCTGGTGACCTATATTCTGATTCTTAACTCCATGAGTTTACACAATATATTTAGTTCATAAAATCACAATCATACAGTATTTGTCCTTTTGTGTCTGCCTTGCTTCAGTCAACATAATTCCCTCCAGGTTCATCCATGTTGTCATATGCTTCACACCTTATGTTTTTCTTAGTGTTCCATAGTATTCCATCCTGTGTATACACCACAATTTCTTTATCCATTCATATGTTGATGAACACCTGAATTGTTTCCAGCTTTTCGAATTCATGAATAATGTTGCTATTAACATGTCTGTTAGTGTCTCCTCTGCTCTCAGTTCTTCTGGGTATATACCTAGCAATGGTTTTGTTGGGTTCCATGGCAAGTTTATTTTCAACTTCCTTAGGAACGGCCAAACAGTCCTCCACAGTGGCTGTACCAATTCTACCTTCCCACCATCAGTGGATAAGCATTCCTAATTCTCCACATCATCTCCAATATTTGAAGATTTCTGACTTTTTAATAGAGGTCAGTCTAATAGGTGTGAAATGATACCTCATTGTAAAATTGATTTACATTTCCATAATTGCTAATGGAGTTGAACATTTTTTAATGTGTTTCTTCACCATTTGTATTTCTTCTTTGGATAATTGTTTTTTCGAGTCTTTTGTCCCTTTTTTAATCACATAGTTTGTCTCTCTATTGTTAAGTTGTATGATCTCTTTGTATATTATCGATATTATACCCTTATTGGATATGTGATTGCCAAATATTTTCTCCCATTGACTCAGCTGCCTTTCCCCCCTCCTGATAAAATCGTTTGAGGTGCCAAAGTGTTTAACTTTTAGGAGGTTGCATTTATGTATTTTTTCTTTTGTTTCTTGTGTTTTGGTTGTGAGGTTTGAGAAAATATCCCCTAACAAAAGATCTTGAAGAAGTTTTCCTTCATTTTCTTCTCATAGTTATATGATTGTCATTTCTATAGTTAGGTCATTGATCCATTTTGAGTTAATATTTGTGTGATGTATGAGTTAGGAATCTTCTTTCTTTCTTTTGGATATGTATATACAGTTCTTCCAGCACAATTTGTTAAATAGACTGTTTGGGCCCAGGTGGAAGGGCGTGACCTCCTTATCAAAAATCACTTGAATGTAGATGTGCTGTTCTATTTCTGAGTTTTCAACTCAGTTCCATTGGTCAATATGTCTTTCTTTATGCCAGTATAATGCTGTTTTTACCACCATAGCTAAGTAATATGCTTTAAAATCCAGAAGTGAGAGTCCTCCCAATTTGCTCTACCTTTTTAAAGAGCTTTTTGGCTCTTCAGCGCCCCTTACCCTTCCAAATAAATTTGATAATTGGTTTTTCCACTTATAGGCAAAAAGCCTGTTGGGAATTTTATTGGGATTGCATTGAATCTGTAAATCAGTTTGGGTAGAATTGACATCTTAATGATATTTAGTCTTATATTCCACGAACACAGAATGTTCTTCTACTTATTTAAGCCTTGTTCAGTTATATATATATATATATGTGTGTGTATATATATATATATATAAAACAATGTTTTGTAGTTTTCTGAATACAGGTACTTTATGTCCTTGGTTAAGTTTTTTCCTAAATATTTGATTGCTTCAGTCACTATTATAAATGGAATTTTTTTTTTTTGTAATTTCCTCTTAAGTTTGCACATCAGTAGTGCTCAGAAATGCTATTATTTTTTCATAGTAATCTTGGATCCTGCCACTTTGCTGAATTTGTCTATTAGTTCTAGTAACTTTGTTGTGGATTTTTCAGGAGATACAAGATATAGGATCATATCATCAGCAAATAGTGATGATATGTGTGCCTTTTATTTCTTTGTCTAGCCTAATTGCTATAACTAGAACCTCTAGAACAATATTGAATAACACTGGTGTTTGAGGGCATCTTTGTCTTGTTCCTGATCTCAGCAATAGAGCTTTCAGTCTTTCACCACTGAGTACAATGCTATATGTAGATTTTTCATATATACACTTTACCAAATTGATAAAGCATCCTTCTATTCTTATCTTTTGGAGTGTTTTTATCCAGAAATGGTGCTGCACTTTGTCAAAAGCATTTGTATTTCTTCTTTGGACAATTGAGAGGATCATGTGATTTTTCTTCTTCAATTTATCAGTGTGGTTTAATACACTAATGGATTTTCTTGTATTAAACCATCTTTGCATAGCAAGATAGAACTCCCTTGATCGTGGTGTATAATTCTATTAACGGATTTTTGAATTCTGTTTGCAAATATTTTGTTGAGGATTTTTGCATCTAATTTCATTAGTGATATTGGTCTGTGATTGTCTTTTTTTAAGTATCTTTATGTGGTTTTGGTATTAGTTTGATGTTGGCTTCATAGAATGATTTTGGTAGCATTCTTCCTTGTTCAGTTTTTTGGAAGAACTTAAGTAAGATTGGTATTAGATTGACATTGAATGATGGGTAAAATTCACCTATAAAGCCATAGGAACCCCCACTTTTCATCTTTGGGAGGTTTTTGTTGAATATTCCAATGATTGGTTTGTTTGGGTCCTCTTTTTCTTCTAGGGTCAGTGTAGGTATTCTGTGTGTTTCTAGAAATTTGCCCATTTCCTCTACATTGTCTAGTTTTTGGCATACAGTTGGTCATAGTATCCTCGTATGATCTCTGTTTTTTCTATGGGGTCAGCGATAATGCCCCTCCCCTAATTTCTGATTTTATTTATTTTGTATTCTTTTTTCTTTGTCACTCTACATAAAGTTTTGTCAATTTTGTTGATCTTCGCAATGAACCAGATTTTGGTTTTGATGATTCTATTTATTTATTTATTTATTATTTTTTTAAATTTTTATTTATTTATTCATTTATTTGGTTCTCTGCTTCATTTATTTTTGCTCTGATCTTTACTACTTCTTTTATTCAACTTGGTTTGGGATTAGTTTGCTGTTCTTTTTCTAGTTCTTCCAGGTGTGCTTAGATTTTAGCTCTTTCTTCTTTTTTAATTTAAGCATTGAGGGCTATAAAATTCCCTCTCAGCACTGCCTTTGCAGTGTCTCATAGGTTTTGATATCTTGTGTTCTCTTTTTCATTCATCTCAAGATATTTGCTGAATTCTGTTGTAATTTCTTCATTGACTCTCTGATTATTTAAGAGTGTGTTGTTTAATATCCATCAATTTATGAATTTCCCCTTTTTCTTCCCATTACTGATTTCGTTTCATTCTAATATGATCAAAAAAAATATTTTATATAATTTCCATTTTTTGTATTGAAACTTGTCCTGTGACCCAACATATGGTTTCTATTGGAGAAAGATCCATGAGCACTTGAAAAGAAAGTATATCCTGCTGCTCTGATGTGCAATGCTTTATAGATGTCTGTTAAGCCTATTTCATTTATTATATTATTTAAGTTCTCTGTTTCTTTATTTATCCTCTGTCCAGATGTTCTATCCAATATTGAGAGTGATGTATTGAAGTCTCCAACTATTATTACAGAAACATCTGTTTCTCCCTTTGGTTTTTCCAGTGCATCCCTCAAATATATTGGGACATACAGGTTACATGCATAAATATTTAGTATACTTATTTCTTCTTGGTGAATTGTCCCTTTTAATAATATATAATGACCTTCTTCATCCCTCATAATAGTTTTGCATTTGAAATCTATTTTGTCCAATATTAGTATTGATACCTCAGCTCATTTTTTTTTCTTTTTTTTTGTTTTTGTCTTTTTCTTTTTTCTCAGCTCATTTTTGATTACTATTTGCATGAAATAACTTTTTCCAACCTTTCACTTTTAACTTGTTTTAACTTGTTTTTGTCCTTGAGGTCAGTTTCTTGTAGAAAACATCTAGACGGCTCATAGTTTTTACCCATTCTATAAGTCTCTGTCTTTTGATTGGGGACATTTAATGTTATTCCTGTAAAAGTATTACTTATTTCATCTATTTTTTTTCTTTGTTTCTCTGTTGTCATATCATTCTACTTACCTTTATTGTACACTTCCTAATACCCTTCCTACCCTTTATTTATGTTTCCTAATAATCTTCATTTCTAAACTATTCTCCAAATCTCTTGCCCTTGTCTTTTTCATTTCAGGTTGTGGCACTCCCTTTAGTATCTCTTGTAATTCTAGTCTTTTGGTAACATGTACTATCAGTTTTTGTTTGTTTGTGAAGAATTTGAACTCACTCTCATTTTTAAAAGACAGTTTTTCAGATACAGAATTCTTGGCTGGCAGCTTTTCTATTTCAGTATCTTGAATACATCATAACACTTTCTTCTTGAAGTTCTTGAGGTTCGCTTATATGTGATGCTTTCATTTTCTCTTGCTGCTTTCAGAATTCTCTCTTTATTTCTGATATTTGTCTTTCTGAATAGTTGATGTTTCAGTTTAGGCCTATTTGGATTTATTCTGTTTGACGTATGTGGATATTGATAATTCTGTCTTTCATAAGTGTTGGGAAGTTTTCAGTCATTATTTTTTCAAATATTCTTTCTGCCCCTTTTCCATTTTCTTCTCCTTCTGGGAAACCAATAACAAGAATGTTTGCACATTTCCCATTGTCATTTAATTCCCTGATACTCTGTTCCATTTTTTCCCATTCTCTTCCCTTTCTGTTCTCCTGTCTTTTGCAGTTCAGGAGCCCACTCTTTGAAATCACTAATTCTGTGTTCAAGTAATTCAAATCTGCTCTTATGTGCCTCTAATATATTTTTCATCTTATCCATTGTGTCTTTCCTTCCCATGAGGTTTGTTACTTTTCTTTGCAGGCTTTTAAATTGTACTTTCACTCACCCAGCATCTTCTTAATATCTTCTATATCTTTAGTCATATTTTCTTTAAATTCTTTGAAGAGATTTAGGAGAGTTGCATGTCTATCACTGATTAATTGTCTTAAATCCTGTATCTTTTCAGGATATTTTGTTAGTTCCTTTGGCTGGGTCATCTCTTCCAGTTTCTTAATATGGCTTGTGATTTTTTTGCTGATGGCTATGCATCTGAATTGGTGAATTTTCTCTAATGTTTGACTTCTCTCATTTGCCCATTTTTTTCACAGCTCTTCATTGATATTTGGTTCAACTTATTCTAAGTCTCTAAAATTGCCTGGCTAAAGTTACCAAAATTGGACGAGGGACTGACTAGTGTGGCACTGACTTTCTCCCAGGGGTAAGGATACAGAGAAGATGGAGAAGAGTTTCTGTCTGTGAAATGTCCAAATGGGCCAGCAGATGGAGCTCTTCGACTCACCTTTCCAAGGAGTTGTTTCCCTCTTGGCTTCCTGTGTTCATTTATTGACTTTCCTGAGTGGAGATTCAAAGCAGGCTCTGCTGGCCAAATTCACTGAAGAAAAGCCCCCAACTCCCAAATCCTTTTCCCTTAAAACAGCTGACAGGGAAAAATGTCTGTTCCCTTTTCAGTTGGGTACAGTGAGCCAGGGGGTATACCCCAGCTTAATATATTGCAGGTGGGGGAGGGGACCTCTTCCCAGCCACTGTAAGGACTTAATAACTCATCTTTGTTGTTTCAACTTCTTCATCTCTTTGACCCTCACCCTCCTGGGAGTTGTATAAGACTCTCCTGGTCTGCACATGCCCAAAGCAGGTCCCTCAGACAACTTTTGGCTCTTTCTTCCTTGTTTTTGTGAGAGCATTGAGTTCTGCCTTTTAGTCCAATGCCATCTTTCCACAATCCTCTATGTATCCATGTTTTTATCAAGCTATTTTCTGAGCGTAGTTTTTATATTAAGTTTTGTTTAATGAAGTTTAATTGCCATTGCCTCTTTAGTTGCTCTTTTTAAAAAAAAATTGTGGGAACATATATACAAAATAAAGTTTCCCATCTTAACCATGCTCAATCACACCATTCAATTAGATTACTCATGTTCATAATACTATGGTATCTAACCTGTTTCCATTATTAATACTTTCATATCTCCCCAACTTGAAACCCTATGTGCATTATGCTTTTTTAATTTTTTTTTTTTTTGCAGGCAAAAAGTTTATTGGGAAGCTCTCCCAACAGAAGAGGTCTGAAGAATAGACTTCAGCTTCCCCCCACACACACTGGCATGGTGGGGGTCTGAAGAGAAACTTCAGTCTACCTCCAGAAGGTGGTGGATATGGATTTATACAGTACATCAACAGGCAGGGAAACCGAGTACAGCCTGGGGCCAGGGAGGAGTGGGCTAGGAAGTCTTGGAATGTGGGAGGTCTTGTTGGTATTTGGGCCCAGACCTTATCTGCTCCACTTCATTTATTCTTGGGAGGGAATGGGCCTATGATGGCTTGCTCAGTTGGTCTGGTGGGTTATGGCTAGAGGCTGCCTTTCCTCAACCTATGCCACAGGAGCATTGATTCACAGTCTTATGCCCTGTCAATCACTGCAAGTCCATTATGCTTTAATTCTCCATTCACTCTGCCCTCCACCCATAGAAATGTGTACCGTAATTTGTGTCACAGTCAGCTTGAGTATTTTGCCATATTTGCACTTTTGGTATTTATGTGGGTTAAATTTAGCATTCTAAACCTGTAGCGATCCTGTTTTCTTTGATCCCAACATAACTTCAATAGTATGCACAAACTCTATTGCTATACCTTTTTGTCCCCCTTTTTATGTTGTTCTTATCACACATCTCATGTTTATACATTACGATTCCAGAGCCAATGATTTCTCTTTATATTTTATGTATTTGACTTTTAGAGCCTGTAGGAAGTAAAAATGGTGTTTATAAAACAAAAATACTACTGTACTGACATTTACACTTCCCCATGTCAATACTCTCAGTGGAGAGATTTATTTTATCATGTGGCTTTGATCTATTGTCTATTGTTTTTTACTTGTATTTTGAAGAACACTTTTTAGCATTTCTTCTTGAGCCAGTGTAGTGGTGGTTAAATCTCTAAGCTTTTATTTATCTGGAAATGTCTTAATCTCACGATCAAAGACTGTTTTCCCTGATATAGATACTTTGTTGGCAATTTTTGCTTTCAGCATGTTAAAAATATCAAGCCACTGCCTTCATGCTTACATGGTTTCTAATGAGAAAGTGACACATTATTATTGAGGCTCCTTTGTATGTGACATGTTGCTTCTTTCTTCTGGTTTTCAGAATTCTCTCTTTATCTTTAGCATTTGACAGTTGGATTATAACATGCTGAGGCTTTGTACTACTTGGGATTATCTTGTTTGGAATTCATTGAGCATTTTGGTTGACAGCCACAATTTGACTGTCATACCACAGCATTCTGTAGGAGAGCTCCTAGCTGCCTTCTACACACAGGAAATGTACTGGGTCAGTGAGTCACTTAGGTCATCACCAGAGACATACATGTTTCCATATGAGCATGGGGATTACTCTGCTTTTTCTAGATCAGGGACAATTGATCCACACTGGGGATGCTGGCCAACTCATCTCCAAGCCAGTGAGGGATTGATAAGGGGCTAGTTAAGGCTCACTGAATTCCTACCAGCTATATGTAGCCATTTTTATTTTTTAAAAAAGATGCCCTGATTTCTTTAAGAAAGTAACTCTTCTTTATTTAGAAAATTCAATCATATTCATATCTCAATATTTGCAGTTTTAAGGAAGATAAGTTAAAATCTTGAAAATGTAAATATACTCAAGAGTAAACTGCTATTAAACAGTTCTGAACAGGCAGAAAATGTAGCCTTTCTTTTTATAGAAAATGTTAAATGTGTAATAGCAGCATAATTTTTATATAGAAAAAGCTGATTAAAAAACTTAGGTTTTTTAAATACTTAAAACATCGTTTTTTTCATCTTCTTATACATTATGATAGCATTTACACTGGGAAATCAACTTCTTCACATTATGTCACTTTTCATCGTGGACAGATGGTAGGTCGCATGGGACCAGTCAGCTCTGAACCAGAGCTCCTTGATGTGATCTTCAGTCCAACACCATGGCAGAAAGTGCATTCAAGTCCTTAATGGAGAGGATTGCCTCCAAGATCTAGTCTTTCTTCAGTCTTTTCTCTGAGTCAGGGAAGATCTTCAGAAGGGCTTCTCTCAGCTCATTGGTTTCTGTAGAAGATCTCTGTGCTGGCATGGGCAGGTTCTGTTGGATATGAGGAAGTCTCAGCAGAAGTGGGAAGTGGGGCTTCTGAGGAAGGCAGTGGCTTGGAGGGGCTTCCTATATACCATACCGTTTCCCCTTCTCACAATTTGCCTTATAAACAACATATTTCATTAATGTGGTGTATTTTTTAAAATTGATGAATCGTATTGAAGCATTGCTACTAACCATGGACTATGGTTTACATTATAGTTTACACTTTGCCACGCACAATTTTATAGGTTTTGATAAAATGTAGAAAGGTCTGTATCCACCATTGCATTGTCATGCAGGACAATTCCAATGTCCCAAAAATGCCCTATGTTGCACCTTTTCTTCCCTGTCCCTCCCCTCAGAACCTCTGGTGGCCACTGCCATTATATTGCTGATACAATTTCTTCCATTGTTAGAATATTAGTACGTGTACTTTAGTCCAAAGTTGCATTCCCCTTTATGATTGTTCATTCCTCAATCTTGAGGATTTGGAGATGGTGAAGCCCATTTTGTTTCTCAATGAGAGGGGTCTTAGATCCCATGGGGAAGACAAATGGAACTATCTTGCTTGTAGTTGCAGATACTATCTGTTTTTTTGGATGGGTGTTGTCCATCATCATCCTTTAGTTAGTTGTCCTGTGCAAGTCTAATGAATAGACTGTTCCATCTCTGCTGGGATTCAGCGCACCACTGGCATATGAAAAGACCAAAAATTTAAGTCTCTGGGATGTATATTTAACAAGTATAGTGCTAATTATAGGATCAAATAAAAATGGCAGAGAGTTATATGTAGGGAAATTATAAATGAGTCTAACCCTGTTATACTGTGGAACTTCTAGTCCAAAGTAAAGCCCACTGACAGGGTGCTGAAATCCTGAGATTTTCTGCACTGCTTATAATGTCTAGATGTCTCTAGAGCCCTTGTGAGCCCTGCTGTTTGAGGCACAGTTTATTGTGGCAGTTAGTGAGATCATCCTGAGTCGTGCATAAGTGTAATCTGTGGAATGACCTCACCTCACTTTGAAATCTCTTTGCCATAAAAACTCATTTGTACTGGATCTTTTGTAATAATTTCTCTCCAAGAGACTCACTCAGTCACAAATTCTCAGAAGTTATCATTTATTACAATCATGTTCTCAATTTTGCCCACAAGTATAGTAGAAACAATCTTTTTTCCAAAGACTGTCCATACAGCAGTTAAAGCTAATATTCTGAGCTCTTGGAGCTAGGATAGGAAATGCTGTTCTGTGGACAGGATCACACCTTTTTCTCCACTGTGGTAGAAATACAGTGATATTTCTGGTACCAAACTTACAAAATATTTCAACTGCAATTGCAATTTCATAACAAGAAAATAACTTTTTCAGGCCATGGGTAATTGCAACGTTGCTCCCATCTATTAAAACGTGCTTCAAATCCATTCTCCCAGTTTCATTTTTCAATTCTAGCTTGTATGGTAATTTTAGAGTATCTCAAAATCTTTGAACTTCCATAACTGAGGAATCAGTATGATCAGAAGGACCTGCAAACCTGTATCAGTAACTGAAGGTAGCAGCTGTGACAGCAGCATTCATAGGAAATTTAGCTGGCATCCGCAACTCTAAGAGAATTGGTTAAACAGAATAAAAACTCCAAATTTATATAATTTTTTTGAGTCATGACCCAGTTATGCTTCTCCAAATTTTATGACCAGCAGAAATATGAACATATAAGTGCACCAAAAGATGCACGACGATATTCACAGCAAAGATGTTTATAAGAGGCCTGAACTGGAAAGAAACTTAAAACCTTTCAACAGTAAACCATATAAATAAATTGTGCTATATTCATACAATAAAGAATGTCATCAAATAAAAGGCACTAACTACTCTAGAACTAACACAGATGCATCTCACAAAAACAATGTTGTGTGAAAAAAAGTACCATAAAATAATATAGACTATTTCATTTGAGTAATTAGGCAAAAAAGATACAAAACCATTTCAAATTTTTAAAACATTAAAGTTGTGCTTATATTTTGGGGCACAGGTGAAAGGTCTTTAGGTGTGTGTAAAATCTTTTCCCAGAAATGCTCTTATTTCACCATCCTCATATAACAGATGCTGTCAGATTCAGCTCAGAACTGGTCCATTTGTTACATGGTGTTCTGTAAACCTCAGACAGATTAGAATTTTTCTAGACTGAATAGGGAAAGGTATTATGTTACAATTTGAATAACAATTCACATTTTTGTACATTCACTGTAGTGTTTACAGAAAATATTATGTCCTATTTCTCTATTATACGTTCTTCAAAATCTCTTACCTCAGTATGGCCATAGATGAATAGTGAACTACCCGAATGACCCTTTTGTATTTTGCTATAATTTCTTTCTTTGGTTTTGGAGGGTATTTGTAATAAAGTGACTCAATTTTTTTATGTTTGGCTAGTGATATCTTTTAAGCTTCACACATTTATCTTCCCCTTGTGCCCCCATCTGGATATGCTGATAAGAATAGCTGGATGCTACTTTATATGAACAAGCAGGAAACTGAAATCAAGCAAGACTCTGCCTGTACAGGACCCTCAGCCTAGTGTCATCCACTTACCATAATAAAAATCTCAAGCTAAGTTCCTTTCCTTACTCTTTAAGACATTTTTGGGCCTGTTTATTTCCCTGCTCTCCTCTGAAAGGCTTGTTGTGGGAGTAGTAAACTTTTCCTTGCCTCTTGTGTGTGTTGCATCATTATTCTTAACATCTGAACCAAATTTTGTGTAAGGGGAGGTACATTTTGCTCTGGGAATGGTAGTGTCCATAACAGTATATGAGATAGTAAATAATCCAAGTTTAATTCTTGGGATATTCTCATTCATAATGTAATCAGTTCTTCCCTTTCTTTTTCTGTAATTACATATAGTATTATATTTTAAATTCCCCATTTCTCATGGGGAAATTTTGGTAATCTTTTACAAATACTTTGATATTTTAAAATAAAAAATCTTTACAAAAAAAATTGTACTAGTTCTTCAGAAACATCTGCTATTAAATATAATATAACTTATTTGGCTTTGCAGGAAAGGGCAGTAAATGCTTGAAAACAACAAATAAATTAGATCTACATATTTGGATATTAAAACCTGCTCTAAGTGGGGGATGCCAATCACAGTCATTTTGGCCTTAGAGATTCTGTAGCTTTTGGAGGTGACCCTTGCATGGCAGACCAAAGGGGCCTGGTGACCATAAGATGCTGGCACTTGAAGTGGGCCATTGGACTGAGCAGTCCTGGAGGACACAGCAGGGCTTGAAGTGACCAATGCAGTGGTCTAGTAGACTCCTTGTACCCAGTCATTTACTTGGACAAACAAGAGCCTGATACCAGTGTGCAAGAGACAGGCAGGATCCTGGTGGAGAAGTGGTGCTTGGACATTGCCTTGGGTCCCCTCAAACAGATTCCAAGGAACCTCTTCATCTTGTACATGGCTGGCAAGACTACATCTTTCCTACTATGATGCTGTGTAGGATAGCCTGGTGATCTATTCAGGCACTTATGATCATTTCAACTACTTTCTAGGTGCTAGAAAGTTCAAGCCAGAAGTTACTGCAGGGTTTGGGACTATTGTCTACAAATGCATCAGCTTGGTTAGGCTTCATTGAGACCCCCAGAAGAATGGAGTTCAGTGGTAGGAGGTTTCTTTTCGGAATGTGAGAAAGAAGTACCTGCCTCCTTATGTATTTGGATCTCATTTACATACTTCTTTACCCCCGGTGGTTCTTTATAGCTTATACACCTTTAAAATTATTCTTCTGTTGAAAAGCATCAAATATTCTTTTTTTCTTCATATTAAGGAAACAAATCCTTAAAGGACATTGTCCATATTGTTGTAAACACAATGAAACTATACCACAATGCTGACTGAAAATAATGTAGAAAATGTTATTTGTGTTTCTAATAGAGTAAAACAACAAATAAAACCATAAATCTCTGTAAAGAAAGAATTGTTGATGCTAAATCAAGAATCAAGAATTAAATGAGACCAAAAAAGGTGCACGTTTCCCTTAAATATAGTTTCCTTAATATTTCCTTCTACTTAACATGAGTTGTGACACAAAAATTCTGTTGGAGACCCTTGAGGAAGATGTGAGAAATTAATCCTGGATTCAGATTTCACTGGTGTGGCAAGAGCTCACAGGCTGGTCTTTCAATTTACTTAAATATGGTGTACAAGTAATATCACTTTCTATTTGTGTAGTGAACAGAGCAAAACTAGAGATCACAGGTTTTTAAAACCTGGCTGGACTCCCCTTCCCCAGTCCAACAGATGACCTAATTGTCTACCCAGAGTAGAGTGGATGAACAGTAGTATAATCATACCATGAGACACCATAGAGCAACAAAAATGAGCTGCTAAACACAAAATAAATGTGAATTTCACATAAATAATATTGGGATAAAGAAGTTAGAAAATAATGCATTATTTCCTTTGTGTGCAGAAGAAAACCAGACAAAATTAATCTGTGGTATAACAAGGCAGGACAGTGTTAATATATGGGGAGGAGAGTAGAGAGACAATGATTGAGAGTGGTCAGGAGGGGGCTTCTGGGATCTAGTTATTGTTCGTTTATTTTGATCCAGGTGTTTATTACATAAATATGATCTCTTTGTGATATGTCATCGAGCTGCATACTAATGAGTACTTCATTTTCTTCAGGTAGATCAGATTGCCATGGAAGAGTTTTATTTTTTTTTAAAATTCACACCTGCACCAGAATCCTGTCATCCCTCCATTTTGACTACACAGGTGGAACTGGGAAAGGTGGAGTTTTATCAGCTCCTTTCTGATCATGTTAGACCCACCTTCTCCCAACAGCAACTGGAACACAATAGGCTTACCAGTTAAGCAAACTGGAGTTCAGATTCTTGAACTGATTACTCGCCACCTGGGTTACCAGGGGCCTGTCACAAAGTAAGAGTTTAATAAGCAAATGCTTTCCCTTATCTACTAGATACCAGAATTTTTATTATTGGTCACTGCATACTCTCCCAATTACCCAGAATAAGAAAGTCATAAAGAGTAGGAACCAGAGCCAAACAACCTGATTTGACTCCTGGGCCTGCCAGTGACTACTGTGACTTTGGAGAGTGAGTCATTTAAACTTCTTGTGTTTCCTTCACTGTAAAATGGGGATGATAATAGTAGAAGCTACCACAGACATATTAAGGAGTGACTTGAAGTAAACTCTTAGAACAAAGATAGTGCTACCAATATACATTGTATTATAATGAAATTATAATAATATCATCATATTGATTAGTTTCAGAGGAAGATAGTAGTAATGTATTCTGAGAGTATACTGCAAGTGACAGATTTATGTGAGCTCAAAGATGGTGAATTAAAGATATGTATGTATGTAAACACATACATACATATCATAAATACATACAAAATCACAGTAGAGAAAGCACAAAAAGGGATAAGAATGGAAACTGCTCCTCCTTGAAATGATTGGTTCTTTCTCCATAAAAATGATGCAGGTGAGTTGAGATGGAGGACATAGACATAATTTCTCAATGAATGTAGATAGGAGAGAAAGTGTGTTCATTTACCTTGAGATTAGCTAATAATTGTCCAAGTATTGTGGGAAATGTTTTGTAGAAATATTATCATTTAGTCCTTATTTAATTGGCACAACTTTGTTGGCATTAGGTAGAGTAGAGAGGTTAAATGAAGAACCATGTGGAAAATCCAGCTCTTTAACTTCAAAGTTGGAATCCTCATTCACAACACATTTAACTGCTTCCCAAATGGGCGGTGTTCTGGAGTGTCCTTTGTTGTAGAGGTAAAGATGGCCCATGTTGGAGCCTGGTAACAAATTTCCTGCCCTCTGGCTCCCTCTCCCCAAGGCACTCCCAGGAGGAGATCTCTGTAACTTTATCTGTGAACTCAGGATACTCCATTACTTTTCCCTAACCACCCATTTGTAAGTATTAGGTCTTCATTCTAAGAACAGTTTAAAGTAATTGAAGTTTGAAATGATTCCTTGCCCTACAGATTCTTATTATATAAAAAAAATTTTCCTTGAGGTTTAGATCTGTGTTTATGTTTACCCTCAATTAAAAGGGAAAGTGAGGGTTATTTCCTGTGTTTGCCTATATCCCTGAAAATCTGGTGTATCAAGGAAACACCCCTTAATGACACAGAAACTAGGAGGTCAAGGCTGGAATCCAACCCACTTAATTTACAAGCAATTGGAGAACTACTGCATTGCTTTTTTGACAATCTCAATTTTTCTCGATTTATTTATCAAAAAATGATGTAGTATGTGGTGTAGAGGAATGGGCACAGGAAGGGAATTGTGGTAGGAGTGGAAGGAAAATGTAGAAAGATTAGGATCAACTGGAAGGAAGAAGAAAGGAGACAGAATGAGTCTGAAAGCTTTGAGGAGAAGTGAAAGAGATAAGCTAAAGGAAATAAAAGAGAGGTGAGTTTTGCTGGAAGGAAGCAGTGACAAAGATTTCAAAAGGTTGACTTTTAAAAACAAAGATTTTGATTATACTATATTTCATGTATATGGAATAATGGAGACAATAATTATGATACATGGATGAATCCATGTATTTATCAATTTATCAATCATGTTCTGTAATTATAAACTCAATGACATATTTTTATATACAGCCTCATCAACTTTATCCAATTTGAAGCAAGCCCTAGACATCATATGATTTCATTTGGAAACAGTTCATTATGTCTCTTCTAAAAGACACTTTTTAATTAACATTACTTTACCATTATCACATGTTGAAATAATTAGAAATAAATTTTTGTCATCAGATATCCAATTTCCTAATAGCAGTACCATTTCTTGTGAGATCAGGTACTTGAAAATGAAACTAAATTAAGTCTATATTGGACTAGATTGTTATGCCTTTAAAGTCTATCTTAACCCCTAAATTCTACCTTCATTTCATTTTTTCTTTACTTTCTATATTTTGACAGTCAAAACCTGTTTGATTTTCAGTAGAATTTACCAAATACTGGTTTTTATGAATTGCCTATGAAAGTTGTTCCTAAGATGTATTCTCTCTCCTATATTTTTAGTATAGTCATTCTAATGTGTATGAGATGATATCACATTGTGAATTTGATGTGCATTTCCTAAATATCTAAAGAGCTCTAGTAACTTTTCACATGCTTATTGGCCATTTGAATACCTTCTTTATAGAAATACCTATTCACATCCTATACTCCTTTTGTAAATGGGTGGTTTGTCTTTGGATTGTGGAGTTATAGTTATCTGTTTTAAAGGTAATATATATGTATATATTCTGAATATCAAACCTTTACCAGATATATGGTTTCCAAATATCTTCTGCCATTCTGTTGGTTACCTTTTCACTTTCTTGATAATGTGCTTTGATGCACACAAGTCTTTAATTTTGATTAATTAGAAATTATCTATTTTTTCTTTTGTTGCTTATGTTCCTCTACCAGATCCTCCCTCTTCCCTGGGAAGAAGACATCTGTTACCCTTTCAGTTGGCTGCAGTGAGACACATGTTTTTCCAAGCTGTTTATCTAGGATTCAGGAGCTAGTAGTTTTACATGGTGGATTCTTCCTCTCTCTCTCTTTTGCCCTCCCAGATGATGTGCAATATTCTAGTATGCAGATCCCCAAAGCAGCTCCCTCAGACATCATTTTGCTGGTCCTCAGTTATTTTTTTATGGGAGAGTTGAGCCGAGTACATATTATGTGGCCATCTTCCCAGAAGTTTCTCCTTGTTTACGTTTGATTGGTGCAAATTTTGATTATTTTCCAGAGTTCTGAAAAAGTTGATTCTGGCACTCTTTGCTACTTTATTCACTATTATTGTGGGGTAAATGACTTTTGGAATTCTAGATTCTGTAATTTTCTCTGAGGTCATTCCATTCTCTGACTTTTATTAAGTATCATAAGTGATACATTATTTTAATGACTTGCCATGAAAAATGGAAAGAGTAGGAAACAGAAAGAACTGTTGAGTCACAATTCAAACACTTAAGAGAAATCACTTAATACATCCATGTAATTGCCATACCTTCTTTCTTCAGTGCCCATACCACACCTCACATTTATTCTGTCAGCAGTCCCAAAACAGGCTGCAGGCAGTTCATCTGTCATAAATCTCTCCCTCAATGTTCATATATGTTTTTAAGTTAGGACTATTCTTATTGTTATTAGAATGAAGAAATTGATGTAGTTTCAAGTAAAGCTAGATTATGTTTTCATGCACACTCTAACTTTGGTGAACTACCAGATACCTGGATACATAAAAATGGAGTATAATTCCAGTACAAAAATGAATTTTGTGAGGCTATTTTAATTATGGAATTCTCTCGATCCTAATCTGAAGAAAACATATATTGGATAAAGAAGAAAATTATCAAAGATGACCCTCAAATGAAATTGGACTTCCAATTAAGCTATGGAAGGAGAGAGTGAGGGAAAGAAACTCAAGGTTCAAGGTTTGGAACTTGAAGCTATTGTTAGTGCCACTCTTGATCTAAAAAAACTATACTGATGAGTAGTTTAGGGGAGAAAGTGAAATCTGAGGTTGTTAATATTGGACCCTTTATATCATTGACAAATACAAGAGGTAAACTTCAGTAAGTAGTTGGATATTCTGACATTCAGGAGAGCAGTCTCAGCTAGGGGGATTGAGTAGAATCTAGAACATGTAGGTAGGTAACGATACCAGAGTAAAGAAATTAGAGGGAAGCGGCTGTGGCTCAATCAGTAGGGCTCCTGTTTACCATATGGGAGGCCCCAGGTTCGGTTCCCGGGGCCTCCTGGTGCAGACAAGCCCGCCCGCGTGGCGTGGTTAGCTGACCAAGCAAGCACAAGCAGCAAGGGGGGGATAAATGAATAAATAAATAAAATCTTAAAAAAAAAAAAAAAGAAATTAGAAATTGGAGAAAGACCCAAGCACATGACCATTTTCATATCCTGACTGTCTTCGATGGTCAAATGGTGTCACTTCCCATAATCAGATAATAAACTAATGTGCTATAGAGGTGATGTCATCAACATGCAAAATAAGATATCCCTTGAAAAAATCTTTGCAAAGAATCAATGAATAAAGGGGGCCAAATGGCGTTAGTGTAGGAGGGCACATGCCGCAAGATCCCACAGCAGGGAAGACTGTGGACGGGGTCCTGCCCGGGGGTCTGTGCTGTGCACACATGGAGTAAGAAGCTTGGGACATCTATCTGCATGGATCAATGGCTTGGATGGAACGGTAGAGATTGCTGACTTTTAAGGCTGCCGGTGGTGGTTGGTGCAGACGGCTGAGCCCCGCAGTTAGGGAGGAAAAATAAAATAAAATAAAACAACCATTTGGAGCCACGAGCAGGGTGAAAAAGTTTTATTTTCTGGGGATCTGGCTGCCTGGCGCCCCTTTGACCTTGTGTGAACAGAACAACCAAGCTAATCAGCACCTGGTGAACCAGAGGGGGGATTCTGGTCGGGGAACAGAGCTGATTTCCCTAGTGACCCAGGGATAAGACCTGGGCCGCTGCAGAACCAAGAAGAAGGGACACTTCCCAAAAGAGGGAGGGTTCTGTTGGAGGACAGGGAAGGGTATTTTTTATTTTTAGATATCAATCTGGCTGCCTGCACCGCCCCATAGCTTTGGGGATCAGATAAGCCGACCTGAAGCAGCATCAGGCTGAGAGAAGATGCGAATCTGCACTCAAACTGATTTACTTAGCAACCCGGTGACGCTCGAGCTCGGCTCCAGAAGGGGCGGAATCGGCCATCTTTAACACTCCTCACTGACTAACATCAGAGCTACAGCTAACCTGAGGAGTCCAGAAAGTGGGATGTGCTTGATTAATTTCCACGGGCCCAGCTAGGGTCTTTCGGTAAGGGGGTTGGTCTAGAAGAGGAATTATTTTGGGTCCTGCATTTCACTAAAAAATAAAAATTAAAAAAAAAAGTGAAAAGGTCACTTCAATAAATGAAAAATTATTTTTTAATTTAGTTTATTAGCTAAAAGCTGCTTCAGGACCTGCATATAGAACCCTGCAGGGAAATTGATTGATAAACACAAGTAGGCAGGAAGGATCTACATGGACCCTAGGGGAATCATTGAACCCCTTGGCTCTGTTTGACTGCTTGCCTGTGTGGATGTTTGGTTTCTCTCTGTTTCTTTCTGGTCTCTTGCTTTTCTTTCCTCATTCCTCCCCTCTTTCTTTTTTCTTCTATTTTTTTTTTTAATTAGGTGCTGTCAGCTTGACGCTTCTTTGCTGGGCTTCTTTTTGAGTAATTTCCCACTCACTGTATATATTGATTCTGTATTATAAACTATCGCTTATCATTCCTGCATCTTTCTGCCTTCTGTTTTCTGCTGTGACTCTCAGAGACCACATTTTTTCAAAGGCCCACAACTTAAGAGTATCAATTTCTATTCCATCTCTTTTGTTTTCTTCTTTTTTTTTTATTAGTATTAACTTTTTCTTTTCAGACTTTTCTTTACTATTTCTCTCTTTCCTCATAATTCCAGCCTTCTAAATCAATACATATATATTCCTCCATTTGTTTTCCCAGTCCATTGTAGAAACTCCATTTTTTTTTCCTAGTACTCTACACTGCCTAAACAAGTTAAGTATTCATCTCATTAAGTCTCATTTGGCCCTTCTTCTAACTTTTATTAATATTATTATTACCCTTCTGCCATCCTTATATCTTTTGATTACTGTGGTCCTAACCTTTTGCCTTCAAGGGAACATAGAAAGAAGTAAGGAAATAAAATAAGAAGAAAACCTTCCAAGGAGAAAACTTCACTCACACGCAGAACCAACAGCTAAATAAAACTCTAGAGCATAGAGAAAAGCTAATCAACTGAACAAACCCATCAAGATAATATGATGACCAGAGGGCGACAAAAAAATACAAATGAACCTGAGAAACTGGAAAACATGGACCAGTCCAATACACAAAATAAAAACCAGGAAGCAATGCAGAACATCGAACAACTAATCAAAGCTATCCAAACAAATATCATGGACCAACTTAAAGAACTGAAGGAAGAGATTAAGGATATAAAGAAGACACTCGGAGAACATACTGAAGAAATAGCAAACATGCCTAAAAAGGTAATGGAAATGATGGTGAACAATGGCAAAAGCCAGGAAATGAAAAAGACGCTGGACTCACATGGCAGCAGAATTGAACAGGCAGAGGAAAGAATTAGTGATATGGAAGACAATACAGCTGAAATCAAAGAGATTGTAGAACAGATAGACAAAAAGATAGGAAAGGCCAAGCATGGACTCAGGGAATTAACCGATAATACAAAAACACACAAACATATGCATTATGGGTATCCCAGAAGGAGAAGAGAAGGGAAAGGGAACAGAAGGAGTGTTGAAGGAAATAATGGCTGAAAACTTCCCAACTCTATTGAGAGAGATGGATGTGCAGATCCAGAAAGCACAGCACATCCCAAATAGTATAAATCCCAACAGGCCAACTCCTAGATATATACTTGTCAAAATGTCCAATGCTCAAGACAAAGAGAAAATACTCAAGGCAGCAAGAGAAAAGAGACCCACCACATACAAGGGAAACACAATAAGATTAAGTGCTGATTTCTCAGCTGAAACCATGGAGACAAGAAGACAGAGGTATGACATAGTCAAAACCTAAAAAAAAAAAACTTCCAGCCACGAATTCTCTATCCAGCAAAATTGGCATTCAAAAATGATGGAGAGTTCAAAATATTCACAGATAAAAAGGAATTAAGAGAGTATGTCAAGAAGAAACCAGCACTTCAAGAAATACTAAAGGAATCTCTACAAGTTGAAAGGAAAAAACAAGGGAGAGAGAGTTGGAGGAGTGTTTAAAAACAACTGAAAAGACAAAAAGAGAAATAAAACAACATATGGCATACATTAACCCAAAGAAAAAATGGCTGAAGTAAGAAATTCACTAAGAATGAAGTAAGAATAATAACACTGAATGTTAATGGATTAAATTCACCAATCAAAAGACACAGATTGGCAGAATGGATAAGAAAATATGATCCATCTATATGCTGTCTACAAGAAACCCACTTTTGACCCAGGGATTCAAGGAGGCTGAAAGTGAATGGCTGGAAAACCATTTTACAAGCTAATAAAAGCCAAAAAAGGGCATGAGTAGCTATTCTAATATCAGAAAAAATAGACTTTAAATGTAAAACTATTTTAAGAGACAAAGATGGACACTACATATTAGTAAAAGGAATGATCTCTCAAGAAGAGAGAACAATCACCAACATTTATGCACCTAATTGGGGTGTGTTTTCAAGGAAACACAGACAAGTGCAAGGATATGGAATAAATACGTGTGGCAAACTCTGGGAAAATTAAGAGGAGAATAAATGCCTCTACAAATAAAGCAGGGGACTTCAACACACCACTATCATCATTAGACAGAACATCTGGATGGAGAATCAATAAAGAAACTAAGGCACACAACAATACATTAGAAGATCTGGACTTAATAGACATATACATAACACTACACCCAAATACAGCGGGATTTACATTCTTCTCGAGTGCACATGGAACATACTCCAAAATAGACCACATGCTAGGCCACAGAACAACACTCAATGAATTCAGAAAGACGGAGATTATACAAAGTAATTTCTCTGACCACAACGGAATGAAGTTGGAAATCACTAAGGGCCAGAGAAACAGGTTAAGCACAAGGATATGGAAGTGAAACAACACACTCTTAGACAAACAGTGGGTGAAAGAGGAAATCTCAAAAGAAATCAGGAACTACCTTGAAACTAATGAAAACGACAACACAACATATCAAAACCTATGGGATGCAATGAAAGCAGTCCTGAGAGGGAAGTTCATAGCCATAAATTCATATATTAAAATAGAAGAAAGAGCTAAAATTGAAGTGCTAACTGCACACTTGGAGGAATTGGAAAAACAGCAACAAACTAAACCTAAAGGAAGTAGAAAGCAGGAAATAACAAAGATTAGAGCAGAACTAAATGAAATAGAGAATAAGAAAGCACTGGAAACCAAAAAAAAAACAAAAGTTGGTTCTTCAAGAATATCAACAAAATTGACAAACCCTTAGCCAGACTAACAAAGAAAAAGAGAGAACAGATACAAATACATAAAATAAGGAATGAGCAAGGTGATATCACTACTGACCCCACAGAAATAAAGAGTATCATAAGAGGATACTTTGAAAAATTATATGCCAACTAGAATGACAATTTAGAGGAAATGGACAAGTTTCTAGAAACCCACAAACAGCCGACATTGATGAAAGAAGAAATAGATGAACTCAACAGCCCAATTACAGGTAAAGAGATAGACTCAGTCATCAGAAACCTCCCAACTAAGAAGAGTCCAGGACCAGATGGCTTCACAGCTTAACTCTGCCAAACATTCCGGAAAGAGCTAATACCAATTCTACTTAAGCTCTTCCAAAAAATAAAAGTAGAAGTAATATTGCCTAACTCATTCTATGATGCCAACATTACCCTAATACCAAAACCAAATAGATACCACAAGAAAGGTAAATTACAGAACAATTTCTCTAATGAACCTACATTCTAAAATCCTTAACAAAATACTTGCTAATCGCATTCAACAACATATCAAAAGGATTATACACCATAAACAAGTGGGTTTCATCCCGGGTATACAAGGATGGTTCAATACAAGAAAATCAATCAATGTAATACACCACATAAAGAGATTGAAAGAAAAAAATCACATGATCGTCTCTACAGATGCAGAAAAAGCATTCGACAATATACAGCACTCTTTCCTCATAAAAACACTACAAAAGATAGGAATAGATGGAAACTTTCTGAAAATGATAAAGGGTATATATGAAGCGCCCAAAGTTAACATCATTTTCAATGGTGAAATCCTAAAAGCCTTCCCTCTGAGATCGGGAACAAGACAAGGATGCCCACTATCACCAGTCCTATTTAACATTGTCTTAGAAGTATTTGCACGAGCACTGAGACAAGAAAAGGACATAAAAGGCATCCAGATTGGAAAAGAAGAAGTAAAAATTTCATTATTTGCAGATGACATGATCCTATACATAGAAAGCCCTGAGAAATCGACAACAAGGCTTCTCAAATTTATAAAGGAGTTCAGTAGTGTTGCAGGCTATAAGATCAATACTCAAAAGTCAGTAACATTTCTGTACACCAATAATGAGCAAACTGAGGAGGAAATCAGGAATAAAATACCATTTACAATAGTAAATAAAAGAATCAAATCCCTAGGAATAAATTTAACTAAAGATGTAAAGAACTTATATACAGAAAACTAAACAACACTGTTAAAAGAAATCAAAGAAGACAAATAAATGGAAAAATATTCTCTATTCATGGATAGAAAGACTAAACATCATCAAGATGTCTATCCTACCCAAACTAATCTACAGATTTAATGCAATCCCAATAAAAGTCAACACTGTATTTTTTAAGGAACTGGAAAAACAAACAACAAAATATATTTGGAGAGGCAAGAGGCCCCGAATTGCCAAAGACATATTGAAATAGAAAAATGAAGTTAGAGGTATCACACTACCTTACTTTATAACACACTACAAAGCTACAGTGATCAAAACTGCGTGGTACTGGCACAAGAATAGACCTAGTGACCAATGGATCCGAATTGAGTGTTCTGATATAGATTCTCACATATACAGTCATCTGATATTTGACAAGGCCACGAAGCCCACTCAGTTGAGTGAGAATGTCCTCTTTAACAAGTGGTGCTTGGAGAACTGGATATCCATATCCAAAAGAATGAGAGAAGAATACCATCTCACACCTTATACAAAAATCAACTTAAGATGGATCAAAGATATAAATATAAGAGCCAAAATCATAAAGACCTTGGAAGATAATGTAGGGAAGCATCTACAGGACCTTGTAATAGGAAATGGTTTCATGAACTTCACAGCCAAAGCACGAGCAGCAAGAGAAAAAATAGATAAATGGGGTCTCATCAAAATTACAAACTTCTGCACCTCAAAGGATGTTATTAAGAAAATAAAAAGGCAGCGTACCCAATGGGAGAAAATATTTGGCAACCATATATCTGATAGGAGCCTAATACCCTGCATATATAAAGAAATCCTACACCTTGAAAATAAAAGGACAAACAACCCATTTAAAAAATGGGCAAGTGACCTGAAAACATACTTCTCCAAGGAAGAAAGTCAAATGGCTGGAAAGCACATAAAAAAAATGCTAAACATCGCTTGCTATCAGGGAAATGCAAATCAAAACTACAATGAGATACCATGTTACACCCATCAGAATGGCAGCTATTAAAAAAACAGGAGACACTAAATGTTGGAGAGGATGTGGAGGAATAGGAACCCACATCCCTTGCTGGTGGGACTGCAGTATGGTCCCGCCACTGTGGAGGACAGTTTGGCGGTTCCTAAGAAAACTAACAATAGATCTTCCGTATGATCCAGCAATTCCACTGCTGGGTATATACCCAGAAGAACTGAAAGCAAAGACACAAACAGATATATGCACACCAATGTTCATAGCGTCGTTGTTCACCATTGCCAAAAGTTGGAATCAGCCCTGGTGCCCATCAACAGACGTATGGATAAGCAAAATGTGGTACATACATACAATGGAATATTACTCAGCTGTAAGAAAGAACAATGTCCTAACACATGGAATAACGTGGATGAATCTTGAAGACCTTATGTTGAGTGAAGGAAGCCAGGCACTGAACGATGAACAGTATATGACCTCACTGATGTGAACTGAGGAAATTGAGCAGTCTCTGAGAACCATTGTCTGAAAGATACGTTAACAAGGGAGAGTAAGAGAAGAGCAGTCTTTGAGCCATCACCCATATGGACATAATCTATGGTAAAGGGATAGAGTGTGGTTGCATGTTGGGAGATGGGGCAGATGAGTGGAGGTGTTCCTGTGTTTGGTGGTGCACCACTGGTGGGTGGGTGGATAGGAAGGCAGGTTCAAATTCCGAGAGCATGTAACTGTGAATCTTGACATTCCATGGGTCGGAAGAGGGTGGTATCATGTGCCCTGGGGGGCAGGGGGGAAGAGAATAGTCAATATCTAATGGGGTGTTTGGTGGTCATGTGTAAGGTTTTTCATTACCTTACAGTAATGGACACAGGACATGGTAAATATCATCAAAATTATTAAACTGTATCATCTAAATTGTAAACTATACTGTAAATTATTGACAATGTTTAGTTGCTATATTTTGCTATCTGTATAACATAACAATGCTAACATCCAAAAAATGGGGGGGCGTTAATATGGGGTCGGGAAGGGGGTGTGGTTTGGTACCTGGGAGTCTCTGGCACTCTGTGTGTGACTTTGCTGTGATCTAAAACTTCTTTGAAAATTAAATGAAAAATAGGGAGACAATGGGGATTGAGAGGGGGAAGGTGTCACGGCACACCCGACATCCGATAACACAGTGATAAAAGGAAGGAAAGAAAAGAAAAGAGAAAGGGAAAAAAATGAATATATTTATTTATTTAAAGGCATTTCCTTTGCTTTTTTGCCCATTTTTTTTAATGTCCCAATGCACGAATTATATTTTGTTTTGTTTTGTTTTTTGTTTGATTATTTGTTTTTTTTTTCTTCTCTTTTTTTTCCCCTGAGTTTCCTTATGTTTGTCTCTTGCATGTAAGCTTATCATAGTTGTTTCTTTTTCCAAGGAAGTGTATTTGATTATTTTATGGACTACATGTTCATGGGGGATTTGGGTCACAGAAGGGTTACAATGGGTACTGCAGGGGATTATTGGTGGGGGGTGTCTGGGAGGGGGGTTTCATGGGAATTAGTTCATCCAAATATACATGAAAGATATACAAAATCATTCAAAAGATCAAAAGGTGGGGCATGGTCATGATGGGTGGACATTCACACAATAAATGAGGGAATCTGAATTCCTAGCCTGGAGAGCTCTGCTACAGTCTCCAAGGGAGCAGTAATAGTCCTCTGAGTGCAGGGACAGTGTCTGTCAAAAAAGGATGACCCACTGATGTGTTCTTTTTATTGAAGACTACCTTTGTGAGTCTTTGCTCTTGTAACTGAGAATTAGCCTGCAGTTGTGGGGTGCCTAAGGGTTGCCACCTGAGAGCCTC